>BCLG01003871.1:22679-44546 GCA_001602295.1 Zoysia matrella
AATTATAATCTATATTGTATATTATATTATATTTATAATATATATAATACTATATATGTTATAATTATATATTATTATAGTTATGTAATATAATTATAATTATATAATAATTATAAACTATAATATATATTATATATATTTGTCTTACAGTTTCACAACTTCACAGCTGTTTTAAGCCAAACGGCTTTTAGCTTTTTCACAGCTCATATTTTACAGCAGCTTTTCCACAGCTCACAGCTCACAGCTGCTTTTTCACAGCTCACAGCTCAACCAAACACACCCTTAATCAATGGTCTAGCCATATAGCCTTCTCTGCCGTGAACTAAAGGACGGGAATACTCGCCTCCCAGATGCGGCAACAGGCAGGGAACCAACTCAACTAAACGACGGGTGATGGCATCAAGCAAAATCCCACGACAAGGCTTTGTTGCCAGATCAAGCCTATGTAATGAATCGAATAAATCTCCATGTAGATCAGATCCCCAACCACCAGATCAAAGTGCTAGCAATGGAGAAATCAGGAGAGTGAGAAGAGAGAACAAACCCGTGATTTATCTTCTCTGGTGCTCGTTCGGTGGGAGAGAGAGTGTGGATGATACGGCTAGGCTAACGTCGTTACTTCTTGACAGATCGCGGGTTGCGCGGACGAAGATGGAAATTGGCCGACCAATTAAACGTTCCACGTGTGGGAGCACCTACGGGAACACAAAGAAGGGAGCACCGAAGCTGCATTCCTCGGAGATGGCGTCCGAAACGTGGCACCTGGCGTGCAGCAAACCTTCCAAACGGGGTGCGTGCCGAGAGCTTCGGCAATGGCCACGCCGCGCAGCGAGCAACAAAATAAGGTCCGAGAAGAAAGCAGGGGTGGAGGCAACGCAACATCCAGATTAGCTTAAGCACATTGAAGCCATGGACGTGCGCGTAAAGCTTTCTGCGGAGTACTAGCCTTCTTTCTACGATAAACCTTTCACCAGGACGGCGTCAGATGTGCTCTGCGTTCTATTTGGAAGGTTACATGTACAGCTCTGCCCTTGCGAACGGCTTTGCACACGTTCCACTCTCAGTGAGAGATATGATCTGATCCCAAGCGATAGATGGCAGAAATCTCAGTCAGTGGTAAAGCCTGCCACACATCTCACACGCGCCAAGACAATCCGGGACTTCATTTCAGAACAAGTAATTGAGTTCTTGATCTATGGTCAATTTGTGCAAAAGACAAGATAGTGGAGTGCACACGGAAAACCTAATCATGCTAACTTTGCAAACTTTGAAACGTGTCAGTGATGTTAATAACAGATAAAGTTCTGACACATAAATTTGAATGGTATATTTTAAATTTTACAAAATTATAATGACATATATTAAATTAATCCTTCTGATATACCTGAATCTATTGAAGCGTGGAGCTGAAGACCAGAAGAAAAGGTTCCGGTTTTTCAGAAGCTTCATGGATTCAGCTTGGCTGCGTTGCATTGCTGCAAAGCTCCAAACATTCATCTGAATGCCACTGTCTGCTGATGACAACTATCTCATGGAACAGGTCCAATACCACTAGAAGCAGAACACATGCATAGAAAAGTGGCTATGTCACAAAATTAAGTTTTGAATTAAACTGCCATCAGAAGGGATGTCATGTGATTCATCTCACTGCATTGGGCCATAGCCGCCCACAAATTGCTCAAAGCCCTTGCGCAATAATCCCACCATCACTTGGCAAAATTAAAAATTTCTGAAGTGTTTGCTGTACAGACGGTCAAACTTGCAGGAGAAAAACTCCACACAGAAGTGGGGTTCACAGAACCAAAGGGCAGAATCTTCCTCCGTTTCGAAAGAAAAAGGAACCAAGACGCTCAAATGATAACATTAAGGGGCAAACAACGACTGCCGCCATCAGAAGGGACACCACATACGGTGTGATCTCATCGCGTCAGGCAAAAACAAAGCCGTGAATCGCTCAAAGCCCTTGCGCAATATTCCCAACATCACATGGCAGCGAGAAGCAACAGAACCCCTTATTGGAACTTGGAAGCAAGAAAATCATGTACTAGGATCAAGGGAAACAGAACGACAGCGTGGGCACTTCCCAGGGGAGCGAGGAGGACGGCGTCCGCCGTGCCCGGAGGCGGCGGCGGGTTCAGGGATGGGTCGCGATGTGCGGTAGGGTTGCATCACTTCCATGAGGACGGCTTTCGCGGGCTCGCGTGGGCTGAAGTGGATGGGTTGTAATGGGCTGGTCCATCGAGAATGGAGATGAACAAGCTAGGCCAAGCCCAGCAGTACTAGTGGCGCGCTGTCCCGTCCGCACGGGCAGTTGCGACTTGCGGTCACCCCGCTTTTTGACTGCTTTGACGACTTCTGGTTTCAGAGGCGTCAGGCTCCACTTCACCATGGCGTGCTCGCTCCTCCCGCTCCACGCTGCCTTCTCCACCTCGCCGCGCCTCCCCTCCTTGCGCAGCTCCCTCTCGCCCTCCCGCCCCACGCCCAGGACCCTGCTTCGATCCCCTCCAAACCCTGGGGTTCGTAACCACCGTATCTCTCCCCCGCCGCGGGCTCTCCAGGACATCGCTGCGGGGGCAGCGGCGGGCATCCGGGACGCGCTCGCCGATGCCTTCCTGGCGTCGCCCCCGACGTGGCGATCGTCCGCCGCCAGCAACCTCATCATCTTCGTCGCCGGCTCGCCCTTGCTCCTCTCCGGCCTCTCCGCATTCGGCTTCACCGCCGCCTACCTCCTCGGCACCCTAACGTGGCGCGCTTTTGGGGCCTCGGGGTTCCTCCTTGTCGTCGCCTACTTCGTTGTGGTGAGTCAATTCGATCCGGCTGGTACCGCATTAATGATAGGACTGGTGCCTCACGGGTGTGGATCCATCTAGGCCTCTACTATGAATTGGATAGCATAGTATTCTATGATTATACTGATTACAAATTGGGAAGTCGGAGATGCTATAGTTTGCTATTGCTTTCCAGTTGTTGCAGACTGCAACTATTCCTTTTTCTAGTGCTTTAATTGATAATTGAACTTAGTGGCAGGAGGTGACACGATTTGAATTCAATGGGCTTTGATATGGACTACGGTGTGTTGAATAGGATACGAACTAGCTCTGTGCATAAGATAAACCATCAAGTAGGCTCGATTTTTACACTGTTATGTTACAAAAAGGTTGGCAGGAAATCAGGGGATTACAATTTCGTGTCAGGGAATCTTCTCCACCAATGCTGGGGGATGAGGCGCTGGTGTGCGGAAGACAGTGTTGATATCTGATATGCTGACATTTGGAGAATGATTGATAGGAATACTGTCTTTGTTTCTGTAAGTTTATAATTGTCTTAAAGCAGGCTGGGTACAGCACTACCTCCAATCAAAGAAACTGAACAGTGACCAAAATTTCTGAAGTCTTTAAGTGCATACCATTGTATTAGAGCCCTGCTAAGGTAGACCATCTCCTCTTCTTTTACCTCCTAGGAGGTGAACCACCAATTACATCTGGACCGTTGAATTTTGGGAAGAAAAAAAAAGAAAATATGAAATATAATACCGTCGTCAATCGACATCACTAGTGTCTTCCGCCCATGGGGATTTCTTTCCTTCTTCAGGAGCGGGCAGCACGCTTGGGCATAATCTCCAGGCCTCCGGCAATGGAGCAGATTCCATTCGGCAGTTTCCATCACCTCCACGGTCGCAAGATCCCTGACCCCTTCCCCCGTGCACACGCTGCGGTCCTTGCACCCGCCGTCGTGTGGGAAGCTGGCAGCCGATTTGCTCGTGCCTGTCAAGGTCCTGCGCGGCACAGGCAGTCGTGGGACGGCACAGACGTTAACAGTAACAAAAAAAAGTGACCACGTCACCATGTGTCACGTGTTAACATGAATCATCAAGTAACCATGTCAAATGGGTCACGGTAATGGTACAACAGAAAATGTTGACGACGGGTTGTCACAGTAGGAGTAAACAAAAACGTGAGAACCGACTGTACACTTACCTAATTAAAAATACATGCAACTTTTCAAGCATATCAAATTCGTTTATTACCAAAATTGAAATATTTAGTTTCCTTAATTATCGCATGCATTGCTTTCCATAACTTGTTAATTTCCTTCCAATTTGAATATTATTGCAATTATTAATTATTTTAGTGCTTTTACCTCCTAAGAGGTAAAAGAACCATTTTTTCCTCGAGATTTGTGTAAATAGATGGCTCACATTCATTTCGGTCTACCGTAGAATCTGCCTTGTATTATGAGCACCTGTTGGACATTTTCTTTCAGGGGGAAACCATTTGTGCATCCACAGCTTAAAGTTTAAGGAAATAAAATTTATGTGCTGTGGAAGCACTTCTATTTCTGTATATGCCTATAAGGAATGGAAACTAGTACCACTTACAATTGCAAATACTATTTGGCAATTCTAACAGACGTAGATAATCAGGATTTACACACTGCATAGACAAGGGTCAAGGAGTCAAGGCTTTTTCCCTCTTTTTAATCAAGGTAGGTTTTTGTGAATATGAACTAGCTATTCTCTCTGTTCACATTTCCAGGCCTAATGTAACAATTTTAATCTGATGGTATACTTGCTCCATGGTTTCAGATATCATTTTTATCATATTCATATTGCAGGTTTCCCCTAGCTCACCAATGCTTTGCTGTTGTTTATCTTTCACTTAAATTCTCGTAGCGTTATTAGCTATTGTGCTTATTTTGCATTTGATATGCAGGGTACAGCAGTGACTAAGTTGAAGGTAAAACATAAGGAAGCTATAGGTGTGGCTGAGAAAAGAGGAGGAAGGAGAGGGCCTGGAAGTGTTATTGGTTCTAGCGCTGCTGGTTGTGTTTGTGCTCTCCTCTCAATATATAATGTAGGTGGTGCAGCTTTGGCTGAGCTGTGGGAACTTGGCTTTGTTGCCAGCTTCTGTACAAAACTAAGTGACACTGTTTCCAGTGAAATCGGGAAGGCCTTTGGAAGAACAACGTAAGTTTAGTTTTATTTAGCACTTCATGTTGCATTGTTCATATAATATTTCCTTTTGTAGACTCGCATGTAAGTCAGTGGTAAGTTATAATAGCCCATACTGAGTGCTTAGTTTTGATTTTTTTTTTAGAATAGCTACTTGGTGACAACATTTAAGGTCGTTCCGAGAGGCACAGAAGGTGCAGTCAGTGTTGATGGTACTATTGCTGGAATTCTAGCATCCGGTTTTCTTGCTAGTGTTGATTATCTTCTTGGGCAGGTACGTTCTTGTTGTTTAACTAAACTCAGCTTACATATTTGCTTCCTCTAATATGCTTTGTTGTTGTACTACTAAGCTAGTGGTTTGATAGCTCTATTGACCTTGTTACTGTCCTCTCTCTCTCTCTCTCTCTCTTTGCGCTGACCTTTTTACTGTCTGTGTTAGTGATTATGGATCACATGACATCACTTCATTTGCTAACCTGTATGTTGCACATGGTCTCTCCTATCTAGAATCACAATTGGTATATGGAAGCTACAGTGGCATGTGAACTTTATGTTTCTTTGCTAGGACTCTGATAATGATACATGATCATTGATCACTAAATAAACAATCCTGCATTCTGTTGCAGGTGGATATGCAGCAAGGTGCTGTATGCATTCTTGCATCCCAGATTGCGAATTATGGCGAGAGTTACATTGGGGCCACATTACAGGATAAGGAAGGTTTCGAGTGGGTGAGTTCTGCGCTTTTACCTGACCAAACACCGATGCTTCATCTCCAAGCCTGCATGAACTTTTCCAGCTAATTTGTTTCATCATCTTGCCTACTTTCTGTTAATTGTTGTGTATATACCATGATTAATCATTGATTTGCTTCCCTTAGGGCAACCATATTATTTGCTTCTTGATTGCATACTCTTTCTGGAGGAAATTATTTCCATTGCAAAACAGCACACTGCCATCTTGATACTGTTATTTTATCTAGATGTACTCTATCATATGTTTCCATGGTCCATGCTTTTTTCTCACGGAAGTAATGTGAATATTGCTCTTGCAGCTGAATAACGATATTGTCAATGTATTCAATATCTCCGTTGGTGCCACATTGGCTGTTCTAATTCAGCAGTTGCTCGTGAGGTTGAAATCCTGACTTCTTTTGACTAGAGGTGTTTCTGGTGACGGATTTTACTCATCTGCAGTAGGCTGACTGTTTTGGAATTGTTTTGTAAGACGTTTTGCCCATCTGAAATGTAACAATAGATTCACATTTGAGTCATTTTATCTAGATTTTGTGCAGTTATATCATTTATGCAACTGCGGTGATGGAAAAATGTCCAGGAGTATGCTGTTCATCTTATTGAACTTATTGCCTTGTACTCGGTTGTTGCGTTTACTAAAGAAAACCAAACCAGTTGCCGTTGCCCCTGGCTGACTCACAGTAGTACTTGTCAGGGTAAGTGTGATTACTAGCGCTGCAATCTCCAAGCAGGTGTTTCCTTTATTTGAAGAATTCATTTCGTGACGCGACATGGTGCGCTGCGAGTCGATGCAGCTGCAGCACTTTCTGGCGGGCTTCACGTGGTTTTTTTTTTTTCGCTTTGGTAGAGAATCTGATCGTGATCAGTCATCTCAACCTGCTGCTTGCTGCAGTTTTGCCATCACAGTACCAATGTTTGGGTCAGGCAGCTTTTGTCCCGTCGGCCGGGACGTGTAGTCTCGACCCACACCTGAGGCCCCCCGGGGGCGCGGCATGATTCGTCTATTATTGCGTGCTTGTGCGACGGTGTGAGCGCCACACTTGGTACCTCCAGATACCTGAATTCCCTTATTCATGTGCTATCCATGGAGAATCTTTCACTGTGCGACTTTCTGTCTTATGCTCCCTTTGTTTTGTATCGGCCTCTTCTGTGCTGATGTATTAGCGTAACATTAGCATTTGAAACATGATGATGTCCGGCTTAGGTATAACTCTGATTATGTGGGATCGTTCATGCTTTTTCCAGCAATTGCTTGTAGTTTGTATTTAGTCTATACTCACCCATATCTTACCTGCATTGCTCTCCTGGATTCCGATAAGTCTTTTCACTGCTCTGTTTGCAGCTTGTATTCTGCAGAGATGGCTTCAAACGGCTGTTGAGCCATCCAGGACTGTCGGGTTGTAGAGATAAACCTCGTTTAGGGCACTTCCATTGTTAGTTCCAAGCGGGTGCTAGGAAGGAGGGTGCTAGTTCAGTGCAGATGCTATATATTGGACAACAGGTGTTAAATTAGAAAATTTAAGCACCAAGTTTGCACCAGGTGCTATGAGTAAAATATTATTTCTTTTTATATCGTAGTGTGAGGAAAGAGGGAAGATTGGTTGATATGCTTGTTTGTGGAACCTACTTTAAACATTTTATAGATGCTATACATTGGAGAAATTATTATTAGCAAAGCACCTATAATGTGGTATTATTTTAGCACCTCCATCAAGACTATACATTGGAGCTACCCTTATCTTCCCGTTGCCGGTTTGCCGTAACACAAACAGCCTTCTCGGCAGTTCTGTCAGCACCGCACCACACACCTTTCTGAGTAACTGAAGGTTAACTTGAATCTATGCAGGCCACACGCGTGAGTTGAAAAAATCATGGAGCTCAGGTAATGGGGTCCCTCGCTTTTGCACTTCGACTGGTTAGACGATTTCAGTAGGCCCATGCCGATCAGCTGCTAGCGGAGTTCATGTCAGCAACTTAACTACAGCCGGTCGCAGTCAAACCACGTAAGGGCCCAGCACCCTGTAGCAGGGGCCATATGCGTGGATCTTTGTGGAAATGACGACGCGAAAATCAGTGGTTGTATTGTGCGTTGCTGTCCATGGCATCCATTTCCCATGAACATTGCATGATCGTGTAGCTCCCCATGTGTTGGCTTGTAAGTACTACTGTAGAAATGGCATCAAAGACACTGAAGCTCAGCATTTTTACCTTTTCTTTAAAAAAATAATCAGCAGTTTTCGCGCCATCTAACTGAACGGCTGAATGCCCGGCCTCGCCTGAGCCCTGCTCTGTTCTGCTTTTGGCACGCGCGGGCGTGCTTTCTCTTTCGTCGGGTCAATCGCCTCGCCTCACGAGTCACGGACACCCGCTACAGTACAACCATGGCCTACGTGTCAGCGGCAGGCCAGTACGTTAGCTGATCGCCCCGGCAGTTTTATTACTGCGAGGCTTCACTGCAACGCTCCAATAACCCAGCAGACGCGCACGCACAACCGAACACCATGTCACCAGCCTCCGTTGCCGCGCTTCTGTCCCTGCTCCTGCTTCGCAGTCCCGCGCCGGCAGCGGCGGCGGCCATGGACCCAGCGGAGAGAGAGACGCTGTTCCGCGTCATGGAGGCCGTCTCCTCAGACCGGGACTGGCGCTCCGAGAGCCCCGACCCCTGCGGCGCGCCGTGGCCGGGGCTCGAGTGCAAGCCGGCGGCCGGCTACGCGGGGGCCGCGGCGCGCATGCACGTCACGCGGCTGGACTTCGGCGTGGAGCCCAACCCGACGTGCAAGGAAGCGGCGAAGTTCCCTCCCGAGGTGTTCTCGCTGCCCCACCTCCAGTCCCTCTTCTTCGTCGACTGCTTCACGAACCCGGCGGCCACCACGACGCTCACCCTGCCGGCGCCCGCCAACCTCTCGGCGTTCGGCCTGCAGCAGCTCAGCATCAGGGCGAACCCGTCGCTGGCCGGCACGATGCCGCCGGAGCTGACCAGCCTCCGCTCTCTCCAGGTGCTCGCCATCTCCCAGAACGGCCTGGTGCGTGGCGGGATCCCGCAGGGCATCGGCCAGCTCACGTCGCTGGTGCGCCTCGACCTCAGCTACAACTCGCTCTTAGGGCCCGTGCCGAGCCAGATCGGCGAGCTGAAGAGCTTGGTCGGTCTAGACCTGAGCTACAACTCGCTGTCCGGAACCATCCCGAGCAGGATCGGCGAGCTGCGGCAGCTGCAGAAGCTCGACCTCAGCTCCAACAACCTCACCGGCACCATCCCGGACACAGTCGCGAACCTGACCTCCCTCACCTTCTTCGCGGCCAGCAACAACGGCCTGACTGGCCATTTCCCTCCTGGCATCTCCGGGCTACGAAACCTCCAGTACCTGATCATGGAGAACAACCCAATGGGCGTCCCCCTGCTCTCGGAGCTCGGCAACCTCGCCCATCTCCAAGAACTGCGTCTGGGCGGCTCCGGCTACTCGGGTCCGATACCGGCGGCATTCGGCCAGCTGGCCAGCCTGACGACGCTGTCGCTGCAGGACAACAACCTGACCGGGCGGATCCCGGCGGCGCTGAGCCGGCTGGGCAGGATGTACCACCTGAACCTGAGCAACAACGCGCTGGGCGGGGCCGTGCCGTTCGACGGCGCGTTCCTGCGCCGGCTCGGGCGGAACCTCGACCTCAGCGGCAACTCGGGGCTGTGCCTGGACGACCGGAGCGTCCTGCGGGGCATCGGTGTCGGCGTCGGCTCCTGCCGCGGTTCTGGCAGCGGCGGCGAAACGTCGGCGGCGGCGCGTCGGGTTACGGGACGGGGTGTGATGACAAGGGGCTCCAGTTCCAGGGACAGTTTCCCGTTCGGGCTGATGGTCCCGGCTTGCGTGGTCGTGTTGCCCGTCGTTTTTGCCATGAACGAGCACGCGCCGTATTGACTGGACTTTCGCGCACGTGCCGCCTCTGTGCGCGTTCCAGTGTTGCTATGCTGCTCGCAGGTCCGGGTGCGTGGCCCTTGTTGTGAAAAATGCAGAAACTGCAATGTTAATGTACTGTATGGTGTTGTGATGAGCGCAAACTGCACTGACCAATCGCTGATCCCTAAACGAATCTCCCGCTTAATCTCGAAACACTCTTCTTCCCCGTGAATGCACTGGAAGCAGAAAAGCACCCTCCTCCCCACTTCTTCGTGTCACGTCCTTCCGTTGCCATCGCCCCGCCTCCTCCCTCGACCTCCCGTCTTGGTCGCCCTCGAGCTCCTTCTGTCCCTAGCGGCATGTTGCTCCTCTCCCTCCCTTTGTCCCAGCGGTCGCTGCCCCTCTCCCTCCCTCCGTCCCCGCCTCGGCTTTCCCTGTCCTTTGGCGCTATACTCCCGTCTGTTGCCCCTCCAACACAGGATTTTTTTTTTATAGAACAAACACTGCCTAATGTCCAACATCTCGGCCTAATGTCCAACACAGTATATTGGTTCCTAATGTCCAACACAGGATATTGGCTCCGAAATAACAGCTTCCTCCACCGTGCTCGTCACCTAGCCTCCATCTCAAGTTATCGTCCCGCATCTCGGCCTCCATCCCTATCCACATTCAGTGTTCCGTCCGCCGTCCTAGCCGCCACCATCCTTAAAAAAACCAGGTACGCTAAACGCCTCTCCTCTGCTTCTCCCAAAACCTGCATTTTCAAAACTTTGACTTCTGCAAACCTCTGCTTTTTAAAAAGCATTTATTTACACCGAGAAAAAAATAATTCTTTTATTTTTTAAAAAGTAAAAATATTAAAATAATAAATAATTGTTTTAATATTTAAATTAAAAGAGAATCAACAAGTTATGCAAAGTTGCATGTGTTCTATATTAGATAAGTGATTATTTTAAAAATAAATATCATCATAAAAAAAATTTTGCTCAACCGAAAGAAATTTTTGCTAGAGACATCGCATAGACGATTTTTTTTTTATAAATTCAACAGTTCAGTTTGATTTGAAGTTTCCCTTTCTAAAAGATAAAAAAAAAGATGATCTACCTTAAAAGAACACTTTTAAAAAGCCCCTAAAAGCACCAAGTCATCCAAACATGGCCTATTTCGTGGCACAAAATCATGCTAAAATAAGCTATCGGAAGCGACGTCAGCCTACCCGTCTCCTGCTGCATGTGTGCTCCGATCCTCCGACATTCCACCTTGCGTCTCGACTTCCATATCCACTTGTACAGTACGTGGCTGCGAACGGAACGCGCAACGTCATGTTCTCATGTACTAGCGTCACTGCATTAAACTGCAGTGCTCCGCTCTAGTTCTCCATGCAACGGGGGGCCTGTTCGGTAGATGAGGCGGCGGCTGTGGCTGCAGCTAAAATATTGATTTTTACTGTAAAACTAGTTAACTAAAAAAAAAAACGCGCAGCAACAAAAAAGCACTACCGAACACGCCCGGGATCGTAGCGCGTCAGTTTTCTGGCTCCAGTTCTCCATGAACGGGATCATAGCTCGTCAGTTTTCTGTTCTCCACCGGTCGAGATCAATCTCGAGGACGACTGTACACGCTGTGTCGAGGCACCGCTTGCCAACTGATACAAACACCCACCGGAGACCAGGCTAGCGTAGCAACTTCACTGCTTCTGTTTCGAGGAGAAGACTAGCCCACAGTCCACACCACAGAAAAGCGATGCGGCAACAGTCCCCAACTGTGTCCTGCGGACGCTGCCTTCGCCTGTCGATGGGTACCATCGCGGCGTCACGACATCATCACCGCCTGTCACGGTCTCTTCCGGCTTCGGGTCAGCGGCGAGGGCCCGGTTTTGCCCTGCCGGCTGCCGTTCCTGAGGAGAGGAGAGATATTCAGGCTTTATTTGTTTGAGCTGAACTTTTTAAATTTTTAGAAAAATTATTAAAATAAAAAGTTAATTAAATAAAATTTAGATGTTAATTTTTTAATATATATTTAGCTTCTCTGCACATTAAAAGCTGAAAAAGCAGTATTTAGTGAGCTTTTCAGTTTTTAATTTATTTTTGCAAAAGCTAGCTTTTCAGCATTTTAAAATATAGTTTTTCAAAATTTTATTTGTTTCAGCTTTTCAATTTTCAGCTTTTTAGCACAGCTGAAAAAGTTGAAACAAAGAGGGCTAACCCTGGAGAGGGGTGCACCGCGCACGGGCACGCCAGCGCTGAGTGATTGCTGTGTAGGGCGGGATCGCGCGCCGCACTGGGACGGAGGGGCTGGCGACTGTGGCAGAACCATTTCAAAAACACACACAACTCATCTGCGGATCGATACCGGATGATATAGCCAAGTGATAAGATAAAATATAAAAAACCGATTTAAAGTATTACATTAGAGTTCAAGTTGTTCTTAAGATAGAGATGAAAACAGAGTTTTAAATATAGTGAAAAGAGGTACACAAAGCGACGACGAGATACACGACGGTTTTTTTTAGTATGAAGCATGTCTTGCCTTAAATCATACTTCATTCCTCACGACCGGAGGTAGGTGAGGTGAGAACCCAGTGAATAGACCAGTCTGAAGGGGGTTCAACTTCCCACACCACTTTGCCACAGCAATCACACCAATTGCTTGCAGATAAAGCTACAAACAAAAAGAAAAAACAACAAATCATGAGTACTAATTACTTAGCAAGACTTACCCGTCCAAAGTGACTAACTTTAGTCAATTCTTAAACATGAGAAAACTGACTCATAGGCGAGTTATTTTTACAAAAACATAGTACTAAAAGTGAATCTTTACTTTTAACTTTTAACGGTGCGTTAAGTTTCAATAAAGATAAATTTAGTTTGCACTATGATCTACTCCATTTATGGTTGCAATACGAATATAGTAATCAACATCATCAATAAATTCATCATTCAATCCATGTTCTTACTACGGTGTAACTCAGTGAAACAAGTGGTACTCATTACTGTGAGGGATAGCGACTCGAATCGATTTACATCCAGCTAAAAAAACTCAAATTACACAACACGTACGCGCTTTCCGGAAGCCGCACGTAGCAACCTTTCACACAACCTATAGGGCCGATTCGATAAGCCCACATCTTCCAAGAACTTGGTCCCTATGTGATAGCTCCTAGAGTTTATTCATGGCTAGCCCCAAATCTCTCTCAACTCTAAACCAAAGAGAGGTAGAGTTCGTCCAACCACTATGGTATTGTGCTACATCAGTTTACTAGTGCCCATTGTCACTAGCATGTAATCGATACCGTTTAAACTTGTTCAACAGAGCTACACTCGATCGATCCTTAACCGACAAAGATAGTGCTACCGCACGCATGACTCTTCTCCTATTGCCAACCTATTCATCCTTATCCGGTCTCACATTCATCATTTATGTGATCAACAAAGCTAGCTTTATCCTTTCATGTCAATCCTTCCGAAACCAATGTACCATCCTAAAGCTCGCGAGTAAAGTTTATCATTTACTCGACTTCTACTGTTAAAAATTTAACTTATAGTCTAGCTCTACACCGAGTTACCTATACCAAAAACTCTTAACATAAGTAAGGTATCTACCATGTAATCTAGGGTTCTAATCAACTCCTAGACCTAATGCACAGTACATTAACCATACATCATGATAAAATATAAAATGATTAAAATAAGATTAATGCACCGAGGCATGACTTGAGTTTAAGAATTGTTAGTACAACCAAGAGAGTGGTCAGTCACAACAGCGGAATCTTCAACAGTACACCCGATGTGCTCACCTTCAATGTTGGTTCCTACATGAATGAAATGATATGCTTGAATGCCTTGCAACACACAGAGAGAGAGAGCAGTTCACTAACTTGCATTTAGGATAGTAAACGCATTTTAAAAATTACTAAACATGCTTAAGATGGTTTCTTTAAAATACATGCAATTTATTGGAGACACACTACTATAAAACCTATTTTCTGGCCAAACCTTAAGATTTTAGTATGCATGAATAAATTATCAAAATTGAAGAATAGAAATGCAACAAAATACAATTGTGGTCAGGTCATACATTATTTAAGGATGAAACTTTGTGAGCACTTGGTACATGCAATGATGCATATGCATACTAAATTTCATGATTTTTGCATGCATAGGAAAGAAGATATAAATTTATCTTTGTTTCGGTTCCTTAATTTTTATAAATAAAATTTAGGATGATTTTGAGAGATCTGAATGAACCAGGCCGTAGATCTAGTCAAGATGGTTCTAAAAAAATTTATTTCACATTTTTATGAATTTTTTACAATTTGTTATGTATTTTACAAGTTTACTACTTTTGCTGAAAAAAAAGGTTTGGACTAGTTCGGACTTGTTCGGGGTGCCCAAAGAGTAGGTCGGACTTGTCTACCCCGACGGACTTATCCAGCCTTCAACGACCGAACTGAGGTTCGTTGAGGTGTCTCACTCAATGTGACCCACAAAACCCTCAAGAAACGAGTCTAGAAGCTTCACCTAGTATCGTAGATAAGCAGCACGGAGGTTATTGAGGATGAGAGAGCTCTCAAGCACCAAGTCGATGGTGAGATTAGCACCAAAGTTTAACCGGCGTTGAGGAAGAAGTAAAGTGCTTGAACCTCAGTGAAGAAAACATCAAAACGACTTGTCAATTTGTGTTCCGCACCATGGAGCAGTCATGTATTTAAGAAATTGAAGATTGGCTCACCGTGGAGGGATAAATCAAAAAGAGGACGAAGATGACGACGGTGACGTGATTATTGCAAAATCTGCTTGATTCGCAAGGCTCACTCTATGGATGGTCCAAGGGAGCTTTGGAGAGGCTAAAGAGATGCTTGGTCGACGACTCTTAGGGCTCCAAGGGGGTGGGGCACAAAGGATGGAGGCGGGGCTAGCTCGGAGCTTGAAGGACGACAATGGAGCTCTAGGTTGGTGGTGAGAGAATGAGAGAGAGAGAGAGAGAGAGTGGCGGGGGAGCCGAGGGAGGGGCCTTCACTCTCCAACTCTGGCTCTGAGCCGCGAGACATGCGTTTACTTGCATGGCACGGACAGGAATCAATGCGAGGTTGCGTGGCACCTGTCGCGTGTTCCGGTGGAGAAGACAGGTCCCAAAGTCCAGACTTGTTCAGCTCACAAGGTTAAATTTAGAAGAAAACTAAAAATTGGCATGTAAAAAGCTCGTAAATTTTTGCCGGTTTTTTTGAAAGTAGAAGGAAACATAAGGAACAACTTTTGTTAAAGAGTCCAGTCCAAATTCCTTACATGATTTAAACTAAAAATTGGAGATGTTTATGTTAGTTTCTGGCTGAAAATGACTGATTAGAGGGGTTGTGCTTCAATTTGCAAATGATTGACAGGGTAAAATGGCTCCAAATTTGGCGCAATGCTAGACCAAGATGTCCTCTATCACCTCAATGACATGCGTAGGGTGAATCAAAGAAAAATAGAGGATATGAAATTTTGAATGTGGTTAACTGATAAGAAAGTTTCCTGAAACTGCTGAGAATCAAAGCATTCTACCATTTTCAGAGGTCTGAAAGAAATAACTCCCGAACTCCCAAGAGTTTGAAAAATTTCAGCAAGATAGGAAAATTATAGATGAACAACTTGTCTTTTTGAGATCAGGTTGAAATTCGAATTGGATTGTAATCTATTGAATTTAGAAAAGAGATAAACATTCAGAGTAGTAGTGTATACTTGAACGCTCTAAAAATTTGAAGAAAACCAAATTAAATTTTTATAACTTCAAGTATTTTAAGTCACTTTCAAGTAGAATCTTTTGTTCTCATATTTCGAACACTTTCCTTTTGTCGAGTTTTGAAACTTTACTTTTAAATTTGAATTCAAATTTCATATTTGATTTTTTTTTATTTCTTTGAGCTTGGTCTCTCCTAATTTTTGGAATTACACTTCAAGGCTTGATTTCTTGATTTTAGAAGTATGGAATGCTACAGCGACTGACTGAGATGTGGTGGCCGGCCATGCCGCCGGGGGCCAAGGGGTCCGATCGTCGGGGGAACACGAGCGCCCGTGTCCGCACGTACTGTGCGCCGTACCGCACCGTGACTGGGTTCGCGCGCTCTGCGGCGCTGCGTGTGCTGGCATCGGTCGAGATCAGGCGCCAGGCACTGATCGCCGGCCAGAGACAGGCTGCACCGCCTCCGCGTTCCCACGTTGGTGATGTTTGATTCGACATTTCGGGAGAAGGCAACAGTACTCTGTACTGTACTCATACTGCCGTACGTACTCCTGCTCCGTAGACGAGAGTGCCTCGTGCTTCGAATTCAATTTTGGGTTTGGTTGATCGTTTTGTGAGGCAAGCATGTTCTGGTGGAATGACGATGATCGCCTCAGTTTTGCACACGATTACCACGAAACACTCTCGAGCGCGGACAGTTGCTCCGGGCCTGGATGGTCTTCGAGCGGGTTCGAACATTGGCCCGACGAGAACATTGGTTGCTGCAAGGCCTTCGTCGACCTTGCCAAAACCATAAACGAACAGCCCAGCATCATGGACCTCGCAGCGATCGCTGGCCAGACAGGCGATGCTGTTCCCGCGGCAGGCTTGACGTGGTGATGGGCTTCTGGCCCGGCCCAATTTATGCAGCAACTAAAGTACTTAACCATGATTTTGCTCGCCCTCACAACCAGGGTTAACAATATTATTGGACCTGGAGAAACCGGACCCAATGGTTTGATCGATAACCGTAAGAACCATTAAAGAAAGTTTCAAAATTTAAGATCAACGTTTTAATGAAATTTGGTTGGATGCTACAATAAACTACTCAGTTTTCCATTTTGCAGGGGGAAGTTTATGAAATCGAATTGGGTTATTGATCGGTTTAACCGGTTTTCTATTTTTGAGTTTTCAAAATTTTCAGTTTTTTCAAAAAACAGTGAACTGAATGGCCAAATCAATTTGATTTCATCGAAAATTGTAAAAACTACTCTGGTCAAAACTGGTTTTGTGAACCATACTCGCAACTGGCGAACAATCCTCAACAAAAAGTGGCGAAGATAAACAGAGAAAGAATATCTAATAGTACATATAATGGCTGGGCGTTAAAGAATGGACACCTTTTACTCATATTGCTGTATGGACTCTTCTGTTTAGCCCCGAGATGGGGGTTACGAGACCCTTCGAAATGAGAAGGCTGAAGAACAATAATTCTAGTACCACTAAACTTTACAGCCACTCAAACGACGAAATAAACCAGCTGTGGGTCGATAACCTTTGGAATGCGCCTAGCACGGCTGCCATCCGGTCCTATGCAAGTGGTCTCCAATGAGTTGGCCAGCTCGCGTGCAAATGCCATGTAATCCTGGTAGTGGTAGTCGCCCTCTGTTTTGACCGGTCCTCTAGAACTAGCGGCGGCAGCAGGACGGATGCCGGCAACGGCACTGCATGGCAAGAGTCCGCGGGCGCGGCTGTGGTCGTATTGCCATTCTCCGGTTTTCCAGTCGAAGCTGTAGAGCGGCAGGAACCGGTGGCCGAAGCTGGCGACGAAGTCCACGGCATCCAGCACGAACTCGGCCTCCTGCATCGACGTGTAGTAGGCGAGACTGATGCGTGTCCACCCGGGCCGCACCCCGTGATAGCCCTGCATCATCGATCGCCACGAACATTCGTCAGCTCCGGTTAATTCAATCAACTGAAAAATTGCCATATTTTTTCGGACACCAGTTGGTAGGAGAAAGTTCTTGACTTTACCAGTTCGACGGAGGATTTGATGGCTTTGGCGCGCGCCGGAGTGATACCGAGGAGCCGGTGGCCGTAGGGCCCCGCGCAGGCGCAGCCCGCGCGCGCCTGCACGCCGAAGAGGTCGTTGAGCAGCTTCGTCACGAATCGGCAGTGCAGCTGCAGCCTTGGACGCCCCTGCTCCATGTTCTTCTCAGGCTCGCCGTTGGAACCGGTCTGGTCATGCGGAGGAGGGTGCACAACGAAAGAGAGCACCGGGAGCCGGCGCGCTCTCGCCGGATCAGCGCCGAGCAGCAGGCGCAGGTTCGGGTTGGCGGCCGTGCGGAGGCGTTGCAGAGCCAGGTTGAGCATGCGAGCCTCCTGCGCCTCGACGCAGGCCTCCCCGACCCACTCCTTCACCCGGAACGCCAGCGCGGCGCGGACCTTCTGTATGATCGCCGGCGTACCCGCGTCCTCGCGCTCCTCGGCGTCGTCGCTGTACACCGTGTCATAGTCGTACGCGCTGACGTAGAGCACGGTGCCCCCGCCGCTGGTGGACGGCGCCGTCCCTCGGAGGCGGTACATCCGCTTCGCCATGGCCAGCACGCCGGGGCTGCCGGGCCCTCCGAGGAACTTGTGCGGGCTGAGGAACACGGCGTCGTATCCGTCCCCCTCGCCGGACCGCATGTCGACGCGCACGTAGGGCGCGCTGCACGCGAAGTCGAAGCAGGCGTAGGCGCCGTGGCGGTGCAGCAGCCGCGCCACGGCGCGGGTGTCGATGCGCAGGCCGGTCACGTTGCTGCACGCCGAGAAGGAGCCCAGCATGGGCCGCCCCGACCGCGCGCGCGCCGCGAGGGCGGCCTCCAGGGCGCCCAGGTCCAGGAGCCCGTCCTCCGGGCGCAGCGCGATCTCCACCACTTCCGCGAGGCTCTCCCGCCAGGTGAGCAGGTTGGAGTGGTGCTCGTACGGCCCCACGAAGACCACCCACCGGTCCGACGGCGGCAGCGCGGCCAAAACCGCGGCGCGCAGCGTGGGCGGGACGGCCATGCCCGTCACCTCCTGCAGGCGCTTGATCGCCGCGGTGCATCCCGTGCCGCAGAACATCAGCATGTCCTGCGGCCCGGCCCCGAGGCAGCGCTTCACGTACCGCGCGGCTTCACCGGCCACCTTGCTCGTGTGCAGACCCACGTAGCTGTCACCCGTGTGAGTGTTCCCTGCTCCATCCAACCATCCAAATTCGCACGTGTAAACACTAACTACGTACGATCAGGATTGTAACAGTCACAACAGGTATCGATAAGCGCACTGACCATAGTAGGGCAGAACATTCTGCATCACGAACTCCTCGGCGAAACGCAGGCATCGGCCAGACGCCGTGTGGTCCGCGTACGTGATGCGCCGAGCACCGAACGGCGACACGAACTCCGCTTCCGCGCCGATGATCTGCGACCTTAGCCACTCGAGTTTCCCGGTCGACGAGTCCTCGGCACTGTCCGCATTGAGCTTATCATCACCTCCGAGAACGAGGTCGTCGAACAGGTGGCCACCGCAATCGGCATGTTCTTCTTCTTCTTCTTGGGCTGCAGCTGCTGCCATGCGAGGGGCAGCACAACAGGTAGCAGTGGTTCCAGCAGAAAAGGGCACCGAACGGTGAACAAGAAGCGGCATGGCGAATTGGAACGTAACGACTAACTTGTTAGTTAAAGTTGGTGTGTGTATACACCAGTAATGCACTCAGGTACTCCGATAAGAGTTGGTTTACCGAACCAAAGATCGTTGAGCCAGCATATATAGGAGGACTGTCGTTCCTGTGATTGGGGTGGCTTCGTGCCGTGCCGTGGAGCCGGGACTGGGATCGATGAACGAAGAAACCAAGGGGAGGGCCGGGACCGGGAGGCCACTTACCAACGGCCGGTGAAACCAGAGACCGGCCGCGTTCCATTCCAGTTCCACTATTTGTTCTTCTAAGCAAAAAATTTTGGCCCGGGTGCACTGGTACGCGCTTGATCCCATACCGGCCGCGCACGGTTGCCGGCTCACCAAATTGGGCAGATGCACATGAGTGCCTGCCCGGTGGCGCACGCAAGGAAACCACCGAAACCGTGGGGGCGGCGGGCTCGGTGGGCGATGGCCTGTGGTTCTCGCGCGCAGCGGCGTCACAAGCCCGCAGACGCGGCGGGACGGGAGGATGCGTTTCGTTGCATCACTGGACCAATCAGAATACGCGGAACGCGTCATTGGCAGTGCCAGCAGCGGTTTCCAATTTCCGCTTGCTTGCTTGCTGCCTTTCACCGCTAGATGCGGCCCACCGGAAGATACACCCGCTTTTGTTTCTTCACTGACAAGTATTGGGCCGGATTTTTACGCCCATTTCTGTTGCTTAACCGCCGGCCTGCTGAACAATAAATACATCAATCCGGCCCATGTTTTCCGCATGCTCAGTTTGGACTGGGCTGGACAATCCACGATGCACCCCATAGGACCAGGGTTTGTGATCCGGCTAATTTCGAACATTTTTCCTCGAAAGAAAGAGACGTTAATGATTTCATAATTTGAAAAATGCGAACACGAATCATCTCCATGGTCTATCGATATACACTCGCAACTTGCTTGCCGCCTCCTGTCCATCACACCCTGCAGGATAAATTGAGCTAGCATTTCGTTATCACGCATCTCTCGGTCACTGCAGTCTACAGCCCTGAGCGTATCCGCTTACGTTTTTTTTCTGAGCAAATATCTGTCAAAAAAACCCACTGGAACCGGTTTTTGACAGAAAGATCTGCATTCTTCAATCGAGAAACAAGAGATCGATTCTACCACATGTTGTAGCAGGTTTGCAATTTTTTTTTGAAAAAATGGCAGGAGCACTGCCTTTCATTAAGAGAGAAGAAAATACTGTAAAACAAACAAGACCAGCCCGGTGACAATCGGCCAGCAGAGAACAAGAGAGAGAAGAAAACACACTAAGCCCGAGTATACAACTTAATTTTCTGCAACGCCGTCGCAGCCACCCTACTAAAGGAGTTCTCTTTAATTTGCAAGTTGAAGTATGCCCGGCATGGCTAGCTATCGGCCTGCTCGCGATGGCAAGAAGTATCCGCCTGAATTTGGGATACGTCCATCGGAAGCAGAACCTTCACGACGGAGGCCTGTTGAAAAAGCTGAACACCGTGTGGTTAAGGACGGTCAATGATTCCCTGCTGAGAAAACTGAAAAGATTCAGGCGAAACTCCCCCTCCACACACGAGCTGACGACCCGATCAATCGATCACAAGTTCAGAGCTACTTAGCTCCCAGTCGCAGCTCATGTTTATCCAAAACGAATATGATCATGTCACGATTCATGAAAGCGAAGCGTTTTATGTGTGACTGGTCAGCTTCCGAGCGTCGGTCGGCCGAGCTGGCGAACTTGTCCGCGAGCGCGAGACGCATATGGATATCCTTGCTTGCCTCTCAGTTGCAGACCCGGTCGCTGCGCGCGGATTCTAGAACGGGTCGAAGAGCGGTGCCTGAGCGGCGCACATCAAAGCTGATTTCCTGACGTTCCCCCAAACGATGGTTTGGTTTCTGCTGGCATATTATGGTGTTTGCAGGATTTTCGCAGGTTCCTTCTTTCCAGTTCTGAACAATATAGACGCTGGTGATCAATCAGTGATCGCAAAGCCATGGAATTCTGGGGCTTTGTGCACCATGATTCGCCTTTTCTTTTTTGGGCAACACGTCGATGATAACATAAAAAAGGCAACGCGCTAGGCTGATGATCAATCAGGTTTGATGACATGGAAAGTGTCGGTGTTCTGACCACCGGCACAGTAAATATACGGTCGTGAAGGATGGTGTGCCTTCGGATTCGATATGGCCAAATCTAAGATAGACTCAGGGGGATTTTTAACCTGGTTCGGGCCACCCGGGTGGTGTAATACCCTACGTCCAGGGGGCGGATTATCTCGAGGATAATGTTACAAGACGAGGGCCTCTCTTCGCGGGAGAACCCTGGGTGTAGGAAAATCGGGGTCTGTTATCTGTGTGTTCTCTTTCTTCTATCGCTCCCCGGGCTTCTCTTTATATAGGGGGAGCCCCGAGGTTACATGCAATGGGTCCTACGAAATCCTGCCGTCTCGCCGACAGGTGGACCCACCCGTCGTTGTTAACATTACTTCGTTCCGTCCAGGCGCGTTCATGACCCGTCACGTCGGGCATGTCGGTGGGTACCATGATGCCTGTCCGGCGCCGCTGTGCTAGCTACAGCGCTGACCCATCGTGTCTGGCAGTCGTCGCAGCTTTCTGCTGGAGTGTCGCCTTGGTGAACCTCGTCCTGTCTCGTCGGGACGGATGGCAGCTGATCCCCGGAGTTAATGTGCCATAACGCGGTATCTGCCCTCTGGGGGTCGCTCCCGGGTGTTATCCTCAGGGTCCGGGGTCTTCGCGCCCTTGATAGCCGTCGTAGATCGTTGCGGAGGGGTCGGAGCCCGTGTCATCCGACCCTCGACTTTCTCTCGTTTGAGCGATCTGTTAGGTACCCGGGGTACGTGATCCCGACAGTAGCCCCCGAGCCTGATGCCGCTTCGAGGTT
>BCLG01003872.1:11383-40562 GCA_001602295.1 Zoysia matrella
ACTCGCCCCCATCGCCCGTCGCTGGGGAAGAAGAGACGGAGCCGCCATTGACGACGGCGCCTTTGGAGGGCGCGGCGGTCTCGCCGTCTTCGGGCGAGCCCACGGTCGGGCGTGTCCTAAGCGAGACGGCCCTCGATAAACTACCTGAGGTAGTCGGAGCGTCGGGCTCCGCTGGTCTGAGTGGTGACGCCGGGGCCGCCGTTGAGGCGCACGGACTGGTGGCGCCGACCGCCACCTGGGAGGTCCCCGGGCGAGGGCCCCTCCCACTCGAGGGGGCGATCGATGGCTTCGGCTATCTGATGGATCGGGTGGGAGGTGCCCGAGCCCTCAACATGCGGCTGGTTGCCGACCTCCGCCAGTTGTTGGGGGTCGCTGAGGAGGTCGGCGCCATCTACGACGAAGACCACCTCGTCCAGTGCCGGGAAGGCTCGAGTCCGGTTCTTGGCTTCCATTTTTCCGATTCTTGGGCTGATAATTTTTTGCAGGACAACTTGTACGCGGTCCTTGGTCGGCCGGCGCGCGGGTTCGTCGCCCAAGCCGAGGTCGACGACCTCAAGGAAGAGCTGACGAAAGCGCGGTTCGAGTCGGGGGAGGCTGCGACTGACTTGAAGTCGCAGCTCCTTGCTGCGCGGGAGTCGGCTCGCGTCGCCCTTGAGGAGGCGAACAAGGCGCGTGCCGAGGCGGCGGCGTCCGAGGCTCGAGCAGGCCAACCTCACGGTCGTCGGTAAGTTGTTGCGGTTTTTCCGGCTTTTGGGTCGGACTCTGATTTGTCCTTTTGCAGGGCTTCGTCATCAAGCGTCGGAGCACGAGACCAAGATGCGGCGGCTTGGGCTTCTCCACCAACACGCCGAGGGGGCCCGCTCGACCCTTGAGTTCACGCTGCGTTTGACGGAGGAGGAGCGCGACTGTGCCTTCGAGCAGGTTGACCTCCCGAAGTCGGAGCGGGTGGTGCTCCAGTTTGAGGTCGAGCAGGTGGTGACGGACCTCGGCCAGACGCGTGAAGAGGCCGCTAAGGTCCACGAGGAGCTCTCGGCGGCCCAAATCCGGAACGAACGCCTGCGGAAGAGCCTCGACCGGGCAGGACAGGCCGCGGAGGCTGCCGCTAAGGAGCGAGATGGTAAGGGTTGGTCCCTCCCTGATTGCTCTGGTCACCACCGGTCTTCTAACGTTTTGAGGTGCAGGATTGGCGGGCGAGGTTCAGACCCTGAGGTCGGCGGGTCTGAACCTTATTGGGAGGTTATACTCCGGAGCGCCGGACTCCGTCCCGACGGCGGTCGTTGCGCACGCTCTGTGGCAGCTCCCGGAGATCGTCTCCAATGTCGTGGTGAGGGCGCTGGAGGACGGGTCCTCGACGGCCTTGGCCCTGGTCCGCTCCCATTACCCGGACGCGGACCTCGGCAGGGTCGTCGAGGGCTTCGCGTCGGGCTACTCGGACGAGCAGCTGGACGCGATCGCGGTGGAGACGCTGGAGCCGGGGGCGAAGGCCGTTGCCGACTTCAAGACGGAGGACTTCCTGCCCGAGCGATTCGGGCTGTTTCCTTATGTATAGGTCCAAATATGTTAAGTGTCATTGTGTTAATAAAGAGTATCATTCAAACAATATTGTTCGAGAAGAAGAGTTTGAATGTGAATTTTCGACCCTCTCTCGCATGCTGCGCCTGTTTTTCGCGCCCTCTCCGGCGTTAATCAAACGAATGGGCCGAGTATAGCTCGTAGGGTCGGGTGTCGGGCCCGATACAGCCGTAGAGCATCATCAGCTCCCGATTCGTAGATTAGCCACGGGAAGGCTTCGAACGAAAAATGCACGCGAGGTGTCGTTTGAGGGTCACCCGCGGGCTTGGCGCGGGTCGGGGATCCGACCCCGAGGAAACAAAAAGGACGGACAAACGTGACGAGTTAACGGGGAGCGGCGCCCCGGCGCAAAAAGTCGATAAATGACGAGCGAAAAACGAGGTCGATCGTTTCGATACTGAATAGGGTGCGGGTAAGTAGCCCCCGGGTGCGGGGAGTGGCCGGGACGTCCAGGGCGCGCATCCCAAAACGAAAAAGAAGTTACAAGAACTTAGCTGTTTTTATTAGATGTAGAACCGTCGGAGGTTCTCGATATTCCACGCGTTCGCAAGCTCCCGACCGTCCTCGGTTGCCAACTTGTAAGCACCGGGTCGTAGGACGTGCTTGACTACAAAGAGTCCCTCCCAAGGGGGGGACAATTTGTGCTAGTCGGCTTTTGTTTGCACCCTTCTCAGCACGACGTCTCCTACGTTGAGCGCCCGACCTTTGACGCGTCGAGCGTGCAGTAGCCGTAGACTCTGCGGATACTTGGCAGAGCGCAGGAGAGCGACCTCGCGCGTCTCTTGCAGCTGGTTGATGCCGTCCTGCAATGCGGCCTGCGATCTTTCCTCATCGTAGGCTCGGACTCGCGGAGAGTCGTAGTCGAGGTCGGTTGGCAGCATCGCTTCTGCCTCGAATGTCATGAAGAATGGCGTGAACCCGATGGTTCTGTTGGGGGTCGTTCGCAGACCCCAGAGGACTGACGGGAGTTCGTTCACCCATCGTCCCGCTGCCTTTCTGACGGAGTCGTAAATCCGTGGCTTCAGGCCTTGGAGTATCATCCCATTGGCCCGTTCGACCTGCCCATTCGTTCTTGGGTGCGCCACGGAGGCGAAGTCCAGGCGAATGTGATATTCGTCGCAGAATTTCCGGAATTACCGACCGGTGAACTGCGTGCCGTTGTCGGTGATTATGGTGTTTGGGACCCCGAACCGACATATGATGTTGCGGATAAACTCGACCGCCCGGGTTGAAGTGATGTTGGGCACCGGCTCGGCTTCAATCCACTTGGTGAACTTGTCAATGGCGACGAAGAGATGGGTGAAGCCACCGGGCGCTCTCTTGAATGGTCCGAGGATGTCGAGCCCCCAGACGGCGAAGAGCCAGGCGATCGGGATCGTCTGGAGCTCTTGTGCCGGCAGGTGCGTCTGCCGGGCATAGAACTGGCAGCCCTGGCAAGCTCGAACGAGCTTTTGGGCGTCGGCCACGGCCGTTGGCCAGTAAAAGCCTTGTCGAAAGGCCTTGCCGACGAGGGTTCTGGGCCCGGCATGATGACCACAAATGCCTGAGTGGATATCATCGAGCAGGTGCATGCCCTGCTCCTGAGGGATGCAACGTTGCAGTATACCACTCGGGCTTCGCTTGTAGAGCTCGTCGTCCGAGATGATGTATGCCTTGGCCTGTCGCGTGACCTTCCTGGCTTCGTCAGGGTCAGCGGGAGAGTGCCGTCTTGAAGGTAAGCGAGGATGTGGCGAGACCAATCGGGGGTGACCGCCATAATCACTGCCCCTGATCCGAGGGTCGGCTCGTTGCGCGGACCTTCGGCGAGCGGCCCCTCCGTGATCCTGATGGAGGGTTTGGTGAGGACTTCGAGGAAGATGCCGTCGGGGACTGTCTGGCGTTCCGAGCCCATCTTGGCGAGGGCGTCCGCGGCTTCGTTGTCCCGACGTAGAACGTGATGGAGTTCGAGTCCATCGAACTTGTCTTCGAGCTTGCGAACTTCTTGGCAGTAGGCTTCCATCTTAGGATCTCGGCAGCTGGAAGCCTTCATGACTTGGCTGATGACCAGTTCAGAGTCGCCTTTGACGTAGAGGCGCTGAACGCCGAGGGTGGTGGCCATTCGTAGGCCGTGGAGGAGCGCCTCGTATTCGGTCGCGTTGTTGGAGGCTCGGAACTGCAACTGCAGCACGTATCGGAACCTGTTTCCCTTCGGGGAGATCAGGACGACCCCAGCCCCCGCGCCCTTGAGCATGCAGGAGCCGTCGAAGTACATGGTCCAGTACTCGACGCCGTCGGAGGCTGACGGCTCTTGAGCTTCGGTCCATTCGGCGACAAAGTCGGCCAGGACCTGGGACTTGATGGCCTGCCGCGGGGTAAAAGCGATGTGGAGCCCTAGAAGTTCCATGGCCCACGTGGCGAGGCATCCGATTGCGTCCTTGGTACCGACGATCTCCCCGAGGGAGAAGCTGGTGACGACGTGGACGGGATGGCTCGTGAAGTAGTGGCGCAGCTTGCGGCTCGTGATGAGGACGGCGTAGATCAGCTTCTCCACCTGAGTGTACCGAGTCTTGGAGTCGGCCAATACCTCGCTGACGAAGTAGACAGGCCGCTGAATAGTCAGAGCCCGACCTTCCTTGTTTCGCTCGACGACGAGGATGGTGCTGACGACTTTCGAGGTCGCCGCGATGTAGAGGAGGAGGGCCTCTCCTTGGGTCGGGGACGTGAGCACCGGCGGTGATGAAAGCAGGGCCTTGAGTAGGTCGAAGGCCTCCTGAGCCTCGGTGGTCCAGGTGAATCGCTCTGTTTTTCGTAGCAGCCGATAGAAGGGCATCGTTTTCTCGCCAAGTATTGAGATGAAGCGGCTAAGGGCCGTCAAGCATCCGGTCAGCTTCTGGACACCTTTTACGTTGTCGATCGGCCCGAGTTTGAGGATCGCGGAGATCTTCTCGGGGTTTGCTTCGATCCCCCGCTCGGAGATGACGAAGCCGAGCAGCTTGCCCGAGGGGACCCCGAAAACGCATTTTTCGGGATTCAGCTTGATCCGGTAGCGCCGGAGGTTGGCGAATGCCTCTTCCAGGTCCTGGATGAGGTCGGAGGTCCGTCGGGTCTTGATGACGATGTCATCGACATAGACCTTCAGATTCCGACCCAGCTGGTCGTGGAAGCACTTCTGCATGCAGCGCTGGTATGTAGCCCCCGCGTTCTTGAGCCCGAATGGCATGGTGATGTAGCAGAAGGATCCGAAGGGCGTGATGAAGGATGTGGCCGGCCGGTTGGACTCGCGCATAGAGATCTGGTGATACCCAGAATAGGCGTCGAGGAAGCTCAGGGTTTCGCACCCGGCGGTCGAGTCCACCACCTGATCGATGCACGGGAGTGGGAAAGAGTCCTTCGGGCAGGCCTTGTTGAGACTCGTGTAGTCAACGCACATCCTCCATTGCCCGGTCTTCTTTCTCACCATTACAGGGTTGGCTAACCACTCGGGGTGATAAACCTCTTGAATGAACTTAGCCTCCAGGAGCTTCGTCAATTCTTCCCCGATGGCTCGGCGCTTCTCGTCGTCGAAACGCCGGAGCCGCTGCTTGATGGGCCGAGAGCCCGTGATGATGCCGAGGGAGTGCTCGGTGACTTCTCTCGGGATGCCGGGCATGTCCGACGGTGCCCAGACGAAGACGTCCCGATTCCGGATGAGGAAGTCGACGAGCGCGCTTTCCTATTCGTCGGAAAGCGCTGTCCCGACCTTGGCTTTCCTGGAGGGGTCATCGGGGTCGAGAGCGACCTCCTTGCAGTCGTCGACGGGTTCGAAGGATGTTGACGACTCGGGCTTGGAGTGGAGCGTTGGATCTGGCCCTTCTGCTTTGCGGATTGCGTCCAGCCGGGCTGGGCCAGATTTGGCGGCGGCCAGCTCGAAGCTCTCCTGCTCGCAAGCCAGGGCGTGTTGAAAGCGCGACGAGACCGTGACGATGCCCTTCGGCCCAGGCATCTTCAGCTTCAGGTAGACGTATTTGGGGATGGCCATGAACTTCGCATAGCATGGCCGGCTCAGGATGGCGTGGTAGGCATCGGTGAAGTCGACCACCTCGAAGGTGAGCGACTCGGTCCGGAAATTGCTCCGGTCACCGAATGTGACTGGGAGCGTGATCTGACCGAGGGGCGTCGCGTAGCCCCCGGGAACGACTCCGTGAAACGGAGCGTGGGTCGGACGGAGGTCGGCCTCCGTCAGCTTCATTGCCCTGAAGGCGTCGGCATAGAGGATGTTGAGGGCGCTCCCTCCGTTCATGAACACCTTCGACAGGCGCACGGAGCCGACGATGGGGTCGAGCACCAACGGAAGGCGCCCGGGCTGTGGAACGTGGTCCGGGTGGTCGGCCCGGTCGAAGGTGATCGAGGCCTCGGACCACTTGAGATAGCGGGGGACCGCAGGGTTGGCCGTGTTGACCTCGCGCCATGTCCTCTTCTGGCGGCCGCGTGATTCGCAGTAGGCCGCGGGGCCGCCAAAGATCATGAGGCAGTCCTCTGGCTCGGGGAAAACCGTTCCCTCGTCTTCCTCGGCGCTCTTGACCTGAGGGTTGGTCTTGGCCGTCGAGGAATCGGCCTGGGGTCCGCTCCTGAAGAACCTCCTTGCTAGGTGGCAATTCCGGAGGGTGTGCTTGACCGGCATAGAATGGTTGGGGCAGGGCCGGTCGAGCATCTTGTCGAAGTGGCCGTCGTGGTTAGCTGGTTTCTTGGTCAGAGGTCGGGCGGGGTGGTCCGCGGCGGCCACGAGGTCGTCATCGTTGCGCCGACCCTTGCACTTGCGGCTCGAGCTGCCGCCACCCCGCTCGTTGAGGCGGTCCGCGGACCGGTCGGAGGGTCGGTCTCCCCGTCGGTCGTTCCCCAACCTTTCGCCCTTTGCTCAACCTCGGTCGAAGTTGGCCTGCACAGTCTCTTCTCCGGTGGCGAAGGTTGTGGCGATGTCGAGGAGGTCCCGGGCTGTCCGAGGGTTCCTCCGGCCCAACTTGTGGACGAGCGCCTTAGATGTCGTGCCGCAGGTGAAGACGTTGATGACGTCGACGTCACTGACGCTGGGGAGCTCGTTGCGCTTTCGTGAAAAGCGCTGGATGTACTCCCGGAGCGACTCGCTGGGCCCCTGCTTGCAATTCTTGAGGTCCCAGGAGTTACCTGGACGCGTGTAAGTCCCTTGGAAGTTGCCGACGAAGATTCGGCGCAGGTCGCTCCAGTCGTGGATGCAGCCCTCGGGGAGGTGTTCGAGCCACCCTCGGGCTGAGTCGGTGAGGAAGAGCGGCAAGTAGTGGATGGCGAACCGGTCGTCCGCCCCTCCGGTTCTGCAGGCAAGGCGGTAATTCTCGAGCCAGTGGACAGGGTTTGTCTCCCCGTTGTAGCGGCCGATGGTGGTCGGGGCGCGAAATCTCTGCGAAAATTTCGCATGCTGGATGAGCGATCCGAACGCTCTGGGTCCGACCCCCTCAGGACTTGGGCTCCTGGAGTTGAGGGAGCCGCGTCGGTAATAGCGGTCGTGGGAGCGCCTCCGGCGAGATTCGGCGCGGAGCTCGCTCCTCGCCTGGCGTCTGGCGTCGATTGTGCCGCGGATGTCGAGGTTGGGGCCGAGTAGGGGGAGGACCGACCCCGCTTGGCGTCGAGAGTTCCGCTCCTCGACTAGGCTGTCGCGCGCCGAGCTCCGCCGATCCTGGGACCGACGGTTGCTTTTCGTCTCCGACTGCTGGGGTCGGAGAGACGCCTCTGGTCGTTGAAGCGCGCTGCCGAGGTAGAAGCGTACGCGGTCGTACACCTCCCTCAGCACTGGATCCTCGGGGGCAGCGGTCTCGTTGAGGATGCACGCTGCCGCCGCGAGGTTCTCGAGCGGGGTGTGGAAGGTCGGCGCCCCCCCAGCTGCGAGCTGTTGGTAGGTGGACTGTCCTCGGGCTCGCGCCGCGTCGCTGGGCCCGGCTGGAGCTTACCCCTAAGCTCGGGGCTGTCAGTGCGTCCCGAAGGCGGTCAGGCTTGGTCGGCGACGTCCACCGTGGGGCGCAGGGACAGGTTGGCGGCCGACGGCGTATTGCCGGGTGTCGCCGGCTCCGCGCCCTTCGGGGCGGGGAGAGTGAGGCACTCCCTCGACAGATCGTGCCCCAGGGTGAGGTGACTTCGGGGCCACTAACGAGGGCGTGTCTCGCATGGGGGCTGGAGGCGGAGTTCGCCGCCTTCGTTCGTGATGAAATCCAAGCACCCGAAGCGAAAAGCCTGCCCAGAGGCGAAGGTGAGGACTTGTCAAGACCGGCCTTCCTCAGCGGCCGTGAAGTCCCCAGAGCGGTGGGAGGCCGAGCTGTCTCCCACGACAGCAGAGTAGGAAGCCATCGAAAAACCGAAGCGAGCACACTAAAAAGAGAGTGCCCCTTCCTGGCACGCCAACTGTCGGCGTTCTGACTACCGGCACAGTAAATATACGAGCGTGGGGGGTGGTGTGCCTTCGGATTCGATATGGCCTAGTTTAAGACAGACTCAAGAAGATTTTAACCTGGTTCGGGTCACCTCGAGCGGTGTAACACCCTACGTCCAGGGAGCGGATTATCTCGATGATAATGTTACAAAGGCGGGATCCTCTCTTCGCGGGAGGATCCGAAATGCGGGCGAATGGGGGTGTTTGCTCCGAAGGATGCAAAGACCCTGGAGCTCGTGGTTGTCTCTCGTGTGTTTGAGGTTGTTGTGTTCGTGTCTATTTGTGAGTAGTGTCGAGTGTGTTTTTTCTGAGCTTATTCTATCGCCCCACGGGCCTCCCTTTATATAGGAGGGGGGCCGGGGCTACAAGTGGAGGGCCTTACACGATCCTGCCTCCTCGCCGACAGGTGGGCCCTTTCGTCTTCGTTGCCATCATTTCGCTTTGTCCAGCATAGTCGTGGCCCGTCGTGTCGTGCGCAGCGGCGGGTACTGCGATGCTCGTCCGGCGCCACTGTACCCGCTACAGTGCTGTCATGTCTTGTCTGGCAGCCGCCCCAGCTTTCTGCTGGAGTGTCGCCGTGGTGAACCTTGTCTCGTCCCGTCAGGACGGATGGCAGTTGGGCATCAGAGTAAATGTACCGTAACACGGTACCTACCCTTCAGAGGTCGCCCTCCGAGAGTCGGTTTTCGGAGGATAGAGTCTTCGCGTGCTCGCGCGGCACAGACGGTCGTCGTAGATCGCCGTTGGGGGGGTCGGAACCTGTGATCGTCCGACCTCTGATCTCGTACAAGCACGTCCTTTTGAGTACCCGGCGTACGCGATCCCGATAAGAAGCTTGATGGGGAACGTGGTCCAGCGCCCACGCGCGTCCCTGCACCGCAGAGGAAGCTCCACGCGGAAGCCTTCGAGGAAGACTGCGGCAAGCAGGACCAGGCAGGTGCCAAGCAGGTTGAGCAAGTTCGGGGCGTGGCTGCGGAACAGGGTGGCGAGGATCGCACGCAACTTGCCTCCTCGGACGACAGCGCGGTGGACCACGGCGAGCGCGAGCCCCTCAATCTCCTGGACACCCCGTCCGGTGACCACGGTCACGGGGCTAAGCGCCTGCCACACCACCGCGCCGCAGGTGTTGGCGGCCGAGAGCAAGGAGATGGCGGACGCCCCGGAGAGGCCGTACCCCTTGTCGAAGAGTTCGTCGATGAAGATGACGACGACGCTGGCGGAGAAGAGCTGCGCGACGATGAGCGCACCGTTGAACGCGCCGACGGCGCCGTACATCCCGAGCAGGACGTGCGCGGCGGCCTCCCCGAGCGCGATGACCATGGCGAGCGCCTTGCGGGCGGCGTCCGCGAGCTCGCGGTCCTCGCGGACGTTCTGATCGACGCGGAGGACCTTGGAGCCGGTGAGGAGCTGCATCACCGTCCCGGCCGTGACCACGGGCGCCACGCCGAGCTCCATGAGGGTGCCCCGGCTGGACGCCAGGAGAGCGCGCACCCGGTACAAGGGGTCCGCGCCCGAGGCGGCGGCGTAGCGGACGCCGTAGAGCGGGAGGTGGCTGCACACGAGGAACACGGCCACGGACATGCCCGTGTAGATCACGCGCTGATGGAAGGGCTCCTTCTTGTCAGCTCGTCGCACCGCCGGCATCAGTGCGGCGACCGGCCGGACGAGTTGCAGGGCGCTAGAGCCGCGAGCCATGGGATCTATGTGTCGTCGTTCGATTATTTACTACGCTAGCCTTGAAGATGATCTATGTCTCCTCTCAAAACTAACTTGCGAATAGATCGTTGCTCTCCTGGCCTTGCCGTGTCTCCCTTTTATAGGATTACATACCGCCTCCCCGAACCGCCACGCCGCGCCGCAAATTGCGCCAGAATCTCGTATCCCTTTCGGAATCCACCGCTTTGTTCCCAGCTTATCCATCTATCCATCTACTAGTATTGGAGTAGTTATAAAACCGAAAGCGCCGCTGCCGTTTGCCCCGACTCCCAATTCCTAGCGCCCCTGCCGCCGTAGCCGCCACCGCACGAGCTCGCCGCCGCCACCACGAAGGAGAACCGCCGCCGCCAGGCCACCTCATCGCGCCACTCCGAATAAGCCGGCCCGGTCAGATTCGGCACCACGCCGGACTTGTTCATCTTCTGCAGCCTCTGCCAGGCCTTTTCCCGACGAACCTGTTTGACTACCTAGACTCCTCGACGTCGCCGTAGAAGCCCGTGGTCGACTCGCTGACGAACACCACTTCAGTTCACGGCCACCGTTGACATCTAAGAAGCCCACGGTGAGCACCGTCTTGACCTCCGCATATGACGAGCTCTCTCTCTCTCTCTCTCTCTCTCTCTATTAGAATGCTGCTAATTAAATTACAAGAGCCATAATAGGGCTAAAATTTTTTTATCCAGAAGACATCGCTACTTAAGTTCATGTATTTTGGTTCTTTTTTTTTTTTTTGAGTTTTTGCCAGGGGACTGGAGCAATCGTGACTAGAGAGTAATTTCTTTCATATAATGGCGACTAGGTCCAAGTTCTACAGGTTTTTGGAATTCTTACCAGAGGTTCAGTACGCTGGCCAGCTTACTCATCGTACAAAGGTTGTATACACTACGATTTCGCTTCTCATCTTTTTGGTAGCCTGCCAGATTCCTCTGTACGGGATCCATCTCCAACCAGTCAACTGGCCTGAACCAGGATACTTGGGGAATATATTTTCAGCATTGAATGATAATAGTCTCTTGACACTTGGGATCACCCCCATCCTATTACCTGAGATTATGAAGCAGGTCTTGGTTGCTTCAGAGATTATGAATGTTGACTGCAATTCACCAGAGGATCATGCTAATCTGTAAGTTCTAATTCTCCTTGACTCCACTTCATCTATCTATAGACTCCTTTCCTTTCATTTTTAAATGATGCAATGGTAGAATTCACAGAGGTTGTGTTTCAAGGAATCGCAAAATAAAAATAATGCTCTCCATGTTCCAAATAATTGGCACTTTTGATTAAACATTCATAACTGGGTAAACAACTAGGTTGTTTTTTTTTTCCAATATGGCCATAACACCTCTTCAACAGTATATCAAACAAAAGAGAAACGTGTGAACAAATGCATTTGCCAAAGTGCCCTAGTATGCCTTCTGTGTGAATGACAATAATGGAAACTCCACTATCATCCTATACCTAATTTTATTCCTTGGAAAGGATGGTGCCAGTAACACACATGGCACGTGCCATTGAATTTCTTTAAGCATCAAACATAGATTTTATCTATGCCTTTGGACTTGTTTCTGAAAGTTTAGTGTTGTTAGTTTATCCCAAAACATGCATTTAAATGTTTGAGCACTGTGTACTATGCTTATTTTTTTCTGCTAAATTTGTTCGCTATAGTAACTTACATGCTTTGTTTTTTATTTCTAAATTTTATTTTTGAAATTCAGGAACAGGATGCAAAAGTGGATGGGGATATTGACTAGCATTTTTGGAGCTGTCACTTATGTGCTAAATTATGATGTCGTGGGCAAGTTAGGTGCTTTCAATGCAGCTCTAATCGCTCTTCAAATCGTTTTCTCTGGTATCGTTATCATTTATATTGATGATGTTCTAAAAAAGGGATATGGACTAGTGTCTTGTATACCTCTGTTAACAGCCGGCAATATTTGGTACGGGTTTGAAACTCTTAGTATTGCAATTGAATTGGTTTATGCTCGTAACTTATCAGTTCTCGCATTTTTCTTCTATAGTGGAAATGTTTTGTGGAAGACCTTCAGCCCCATGTATTTCAGATATCATGAAAGAGGCACTGAATATGAGGGATCTGTTCTTGCCTGGTTTCATCTTCTGATTACTAGAACAGATATTTTTTCTGCCACGCGTGGAGCATTTTACCGTCAAAACCTTCCAAATGTTTTCAACTTGCTAGCTACCTGCTTCTTTGTTTCAATCACCATATTCTTCCAAGGCCTATCTATTGCACTGCCAGTCAGAACACCTTTTCTTCCTAGGTTTCAAGCCACCTGGCTCATCAAGATCTCCAATATCTTTTATGGTTGTATCATCTTACAAAATATTCTGGCTGCAAATCTCTATACCATCTCCAAGGTAATATTCTGCATTAGCACTTGCTCTGTTATACTGCTACTCTTGCATCGTCACATGCTCTTGTGTCATGGGCTTATTGTGTAAAATGGTCTTTTTTTTTTGTTCTAGCTGTTGTACATGAATTATGGTGGAAATAAATTAGTGAATCAGCTTGGCACATGGAAAGGATCAAAACAACCTATTCCAGATGGTGGTATTGCGCAATACATAGCAGCACCCCCAACGTGAGTTATGCTTGTGGAAATCATGTTATCTACATTTGTGTTTTAGGTTTGAAATTCTTATTTGATCCCAAAGTTTTGTTGCCTTTATTATTTCACATATAATCTTTTATCTCTTACAGGTTGTCTGATCTGCACAGAGATCCATTCCATGCATTTATGTATGTTGCCTTTGTGCTTGTTTCTTGCCCACTCTTGGCCGTATGTTGGCTTAGAGTCTGTACTTCTTCAAAAAGATTTTGTGATGGCTTTTTAGTGTTAAAGGTATGGATAAAATGCAACATTGATTATGTTACCGAGTTCATTTCTTAAATATTGCAACTGATTCAATGCAGGAGGAACGAATAAGGCCTGTGAGTCCTGATGCAGTACCTAGGAACGAAGTCATGATTCATGTTGTGAAGGCAGCTTGTTTTGGTGGTCTGTGTGTTGCTGCATTGATAATATTGGGAGATTTGATTGGCGTTTTTGGTTCAGGGACTGGAATTATGCTAGCTGTGACCACTTTATATCCTTACATTGATGGCAGAGCTGTGAATGTTGGTGTCTTTGGTTTCTAATCATTTGCATTCTACTGAACAGGATCAGGATACAGCATCTGTGAACGTAACACTAGTCTTAGTCGCACTAGCAAATATAACAACTTCATTACAATAGCTGATAGAATAATATGATCATATCTTGTTCTCTGAAGTTTGTAATAGTCTATGTTCCAACACCTTTATTATGCTTTATCTTTGGGTCCTTTCCTACAAATATTTAGTGATGATTTATTTATCAAGTGATTACCTGTTTAAAACTGATATATTTATTCATTTTTGAGGGAGTACATCAGGGGAAATTTTCCTGTGCTAATATGTTCATAAAGAAAGCAAAGTTGTAAAAAATGATAGGCTGGAGAGCCCGCAACCTCTATCTGAAAGGAGCTGTCTGCAATCTCCCTTATCACTAAGGAAATCAATCTAATGCCTCTGTGGTACATATAACCATTTTTTTCCTGAAACACTAAGGAGAAATAAATAGAAAACTAATAGAAAATTGAAATGGAGAAAGGAAACCGGCTCTAGCTCACAACTAAAACTCTAATCTATTCAAAAGGATGAAAATAATAATATCCTGTCACCATACCGTCATTAAAAAATCTTCCAGTTACTGCCTTCGTTCCAAAATATAAGCATTTTTAAGTTTCGATAAAGTCAAACTCTTTTAACTTTTACTTAATAATATCTAGCAAATTGCATAATTTCTAATGTAACAATATTTTTTTTATGAAAACTTATTTCATGATCAATTCAAAAAATATAATTTTTATATGACAAAATATTATTAGTTATATATTATTAGTGGTCAAATTGATAAAAATTTGACTTTGATTAAACTTAAAAATAGTTATATTTTGAAACGGAGGGAGTACTGTTAAAGCTGTCAAGGAGCTGCTTAATAGTAAACGATAGGCAAAACATGTTCCAAATTTCGAAACCGAAGGTGTTACTAAAACTTAACGACCATAAAAGAGCTCAGCGATACAAGCAGATCAATGTTCTGGGCGTCCTCAAACCAGATTTCCGAAGAGAATTACATGAAAGAGCTGCATGATGATGTGCAGACCGTTGAACAAGCCGACACCGCCGTACATCCCCCCAGCAGGACGTGCGCCATGGCCAGTGCATTGCCGGCGGCATCCACGAGCTTGCGGTCCTCGTGAACGTCCTGGTTGACGTGGAGGAACTTTGAGCCCGTAAGGAGCTGCATCACCGTCCCGGCCTTGACCACTGACCATGGGTGCATTGCCGCCCCGGGCAGACCCTCGGAGAGACCGCACGCGCGCACGGGTGCATTGCCGAGTTCCATGGTCGTTATCCTAGCTAGATCTTCATAGAATCCGGGGTTCGTGCATATCCCGATGAAGATCTCACGAACGCTCCTGATCGAATATTACGCAACCGACGTGGCCGTCGGCTCGGCTGCATGAATCCGACCCCACCTACGACGTCTGGACTCTGGACACGTGGGTAATCCAAACGTAGAGCTTCATTCGACGGGGCAACGACACGCACGGAAACTGACCATGGAATACACCTGTTAAATACAAGTCACCGCCGCCGTCTCGCTCCATCGTCCAGCACACCGTCACACCTCACACGAACCACAAGATCAAGCCGCTTTGCCCCTTCCGCCACACAGGCCTGTCGCCACCGCCCTGCTACGTCTCCATCGCTCCGTTGGCTTTGCCGGCGAGGCGCCCCTCCGGCGCCGCCGTCGTCTCGCCCGCTGCAGAATACCACGATGGCGACGTGCTTCGAGGCTTCTACCCCGGAGTCGCCGTGCGTCTACGACCAAGAAAACGCGATGGAAGCTTTGCTCGGCGACTTCATGCACCAGCTCGACTCCCCGCACTCACCGATGCCGCCCGTGGTGTTTCTTGTCCGCGCCGCCGTCGACACGCCGCCGGCCCCGCTGCAGAGTACGATGGTGGAGACGTGCTTCGAGGCTGCACCCACCGAGCCGCTGTGCGTCTACGACCAAGAAGACGGGATGGGATCTTTGCTCGGCGACTACGTGGACCAGCTGCACGCCCCGCCCGCACCGATGCCGCCAGCGGAGTTTCTTGCCCCTGCCGCCGTCGACTCGCCGCCGGCCTCGCTGCAGGGTACGACGATGGCGATATGCGTCGCGGCTCCACCCCCCGAGCTGCTGTGCATCTACGACCAAGAAGACGGGATGGAATCTTTGTTCGGCGACTACGTGGACCAGCTGCACGCCCCACGCACACCGATGCTGCCAGCGGAGTTTCTTGCCCCCGCCGCCGCCGATCCGCCGCGGGTCCCGCTGCAGGGTACGACAATGGCAACGTGCTTCGAGGCTCCTCCGCCCGAGTCGCCGTGCGTCCACGGCCAAGAAGACTACAGGGAATCTTTGCTCGGCGACTACCTGCACCAGGTCCACACCCCGCGCACACGATGCCGCCCGCGGAGTTTCTTGTCCCCGCCACCGCCCGTCCCGCTGCAGAGTTCGACAATGGCGACGTGCTTCGTGAATCCTCCCCCCGAGCCGCCGTGCGTCTACGACCAAGAAGACGAGATGGAATATTTGCTTGGCGACCCCGTGCATGAGCTGGACTCCCCGCACACACCGACATCCCCCGCGGAGTTTCTTGGCCGCTCGACGACCCGCTACAACACCTACTTGCAGGTTCTGCTTCGCGGCATCCAGAAGGTTTGTTAATACTTCCTCTTATCATAAATATACCCTCTCTATTCTTAAATTTATGTGGTCGTTGATTTTCGATATTAACTTTGATTATTCATTTTATTAAAAAAATTATTATAATTTGATTTATCATTAAAATTATTTAAATTACAACTTAAAATTTTACACATTTGAACTAATTTTTTAATAAGACGAACGATTGAAGTTGATATTAGAGAGTAAATATTTTTAGGTTTAGTCTATTAATTTTGATCATTAATAATAGAAAATTAATAATATTTTATAATATATAAATCATATTACTAGATTCTTCTTTAAATAGATTTTCATAATATGTAACTATTTATATTAGAAATTATTAAAAAATATTAGTCAAAGTTGATAGAAATGGACTTTGACCGAAACCAGAAATACTTATATTTGCGGACATAGGGAGTATTTCTTCTGTCAAAAACCGAAATCTGAAATGGTGTCTCTGAATAAATTTTGATCACTTTTCCTATACAAAGTTCAGTTCTCATATTGAAATATGATCCTAATATTTTTATCTATTCATTTGATTCGGATAGGTTCTGAGAAGTTTTGCAAGGATATCGTGCTTTTCAAGATGCACTATACTTGCAGTTGTTATTATTGCGTATTTCCCCACGCCCACTGGTAAGTTGTGCAATTATTTGTTATTGTGAAAAACATTGTTTGTTGCATACTTCTAAATTTGTTCAATTCAATACAGAGGGGTTCAGGAGACACATAAATGTGGAGGATATTGCTAATGCGTTGCGGGAGCACCCCGAGCTTTTGGCACGTCAACAGCGTGGGAGATGTAGTTGGGGGGTATTCACAATTATTGCATTGCTTTTGGGGAAGCTATTGTTACTGTTGGGAGGTAATTTTTTTTTTCATCCGACTCTATGGACTTTATAATACTGAAACTGAAATTATTGTAATTTTTGGCAGGATTTTCGGTAGAGAACCAGCCGATGGCTCCTCCTCAACCACAGCAATTCGGCATTGATTACAGAGTTGCAATTGTCACGACAATAGTACTATTGGTCATGATTTTCTTTTTGGTTCGGTGTAGTATGCATCAATTTGATATATAAACTAGAGCACATAGGAAGAACTGATGTATTATCAATCTGAATGATCCTGAATTGGTCTGAACTGACAAATCATGATCCTACCTCATAGATCCTTCCATCACATATTCATATTAGATCCTTTGTATTGATCGTACACGCTCGCATTTCACATGTAAAAAAAATAAGATGAATGTACAACGAGTCCACTCCTAACAGGTTGCGCAATCTTCCCATCCTTGTTTCTCTACTTCCTAGGGGCAATGCATGACGATTTCAGTCTGCAATGTACTAGATAAGCGCGGGCGTTGTCCCTTTCATGTGCTAAAGCTAATCTTCATTCTCCGAGCAGAAAATTACTTTTGCTGCCACTTGCGGCTACACAGTTCGAAAACTGAGAGCAATAATGCCACTGCAGGGCGATCCGTGTTTCCTATTAACTGGGCATTTGATGATCTACGTGCCTCAACTCTTCACAAAAACAACAAAACTAATGTATTTTCCCCCAAAATGATGCAAAATTAATGTATTTTGGAATAGATAGCTACCTCACTAGTATACTAAGATGATCAATCCTTAGTTAATTCCCTCATAAGCATATATGATGCTCATTCTATTTTCTTGTGCTGATTTTTAATTTCAGGCGTTGAAATGCCTCTAGCTCCAAGGTATCACACCACTTCCAGTACCTCTTCAAATTCATCCTGCTCCCATATGGATGCTCTCCCTCAATAAATCCTCCATAGATAGTGTAACAGTTCAGACTCAAATACGGCTTATGCACACATACACTGCGTGGATCACTTATACATCAACTCACTTACACTTTCGTTCTCGCTTTATGAAAAAGGGTTCACCCATGATTACTATGTTTTAGGTTACTGGCTATTTAAATTGGTTCATCTCTCTTTGAACTAACAATGTGGCACTAAATCTCATAGTTTATCTACACCACAAGTCACGAGAGTTAGACCTACATTCATGGGCTTTGTAGACTCTCACCCTCAATGCCATCGACGTCCTTGTTAAGATAACTTACCCACACAAAGGACAGGTGTACATAATCGATCCTCCTTGGCCATGTTTGTATATCAGTGCCAGCATACATGTCATGACGTGATCTCTTAAGACTCACGCGCCATGCACATCGTATCAAATTTGTTAGTTTTTTTCCACTCAAAAACTAAAGAAAATTGAATTAAAGTGTTATTTTATGGTCATCTACCAATTGTGCTATATTTTTGAGAAATTTGTCTACAGAGCACCACACTTGTGCCAGTTGGTATGAGTCACACTGCCTGAATGAATTTTGTCTAAAGGACACTGCGATTTCGAATATTTGTCTTCAGGACATCGAAGGGAATATTCCATGGCAAAATGACCACGCTGCCCCTGGTCTCCTCAGGTGATGCGCTGGGACTCCACAGCCTTGGCAGGCGCAGACGGGCAAGTTTCCAGTGAAGGCTCGCCTCCAATCTCCAGTTAACAAGCATGACCAGAGCTGCCGCCGTGCATGCTCGGTTCAGTCAACTGAAGCCCCGTAGAAAAAAAAATGGTCTTTGTAGAACACCAGGGGTTGTGTGGTCATTTTACCATGGAATATTCCCTGCAGTGTTTTGGAGACAAATACTTGAAATTGCAGTATCCTCAAAATTCAATCGGGCGGCGTGACTCAGACCAACTGACACAAACGTGGTGTTCTGTAGACAAATCTCCCTATATTTTTCTATCAACTGTTTTTGTTACATAATCAAATCTGTGACAAATGTTTCACTATTGTAACGGTTATCAAAGGTTTGTCAGAGAAATTAGGTCCACATCGGACCCGGATGGGCTGTTTGTTAATCTGTGACGAATTTGATGAATATAACTTGAAATCTGTCATAGATTGTAGGATTTGCTGTAGTCGAGTGAGCCTGATGCAAGTGAATCTGGGCCACGCAAGCAGGGGTGAGGACATTGGCCTGCTTGCATAGCCGCCGAGGATTTCAAAATTTATTTGATTTAATTTGGTCTGAAAAATCATGACATTTATTTGATTTAATTTGGCCGGGAAAAAATTATTGTCATAGTCAACTGAGCGAATGCTAATCCACTCGCGAGTTATAAGTTCTATGAGTATACTTAGTTTAATATTTTTTTTGCAGATGTATACTTAGTTTAATATGGCACATGAAATATTAAAGTTGAGATCAGATAGGAAAGTATAGATTTACAACAGGGCATGGGTCGTGCATGATGTAGTTCTGTCAGTGTTGATTGAGGATCGTACCATTGTCGGTCTTGCTGAGAAGTTTGAACAATATTGATTAATTACATACTGAATATATAAGATCCAGTAAACCGATGTAACACAATGGTCTTAGTGATTGAACATAACTGAACCCTTTCAGGGATATTGGAAAAAAATAATGAATGGAAGAGCTTTGGATCTAACCATATATCATCTCGAAAGTGGTTATTGTATAGAGGACCACTGTTCGGGAGGAAGAAGCATAGACTGATCCTATGACATTGTTGTGAAAGCTTGCCATATATAGCTTCACAGAAGTGTCGTAAGAGAAAGTTTGTTGACATGTTTCTTCGATTTTATCGGTTTTCAAATTTTAAATTTCAATACCCGCCAATTTCACTAGTTTACCCCTTTTACCAGTTTTATGGTTTTTAAAATTCAAACTTTTTTTCAAATTTTCAATATCGTCTAATGAAATCGAACCAAACTAGTTTCACCGAAAGCAGAAAATCAGAGCGATTTTAACGGTTTTGTTAAACATGCCCCTCGCACTCTCTTGTACAAACCCAAATGAAAGGACAATCTTTCAGCAGAAGGTGAGCAAGTTTGAACAATATTGATGAAATATTGAATATATAAGATCCAGTAAATCGATGTAACACAATAGTCTTAGTGATTGAACGTAACCAAACCCCTTTAGGGATGTTGAAAAAAATAATGAATGGGAGAGCTTAGGATCTAATCATAGATAATCCATAATCTCGGAAGTGGTTAATTATTGCATAGAGGACCACTGCTCGGAAGGAGTGAGCATCGAACCGGTCCTATGACATTTGTTGTGAAAGCTTGTCATGTATGGCTTCACGGAAGTGCCGTAAGAGAAAGCCTGCCAGCCGGTTTTATCGGTTTTCAAGTTTTAATTTTAAACCCCACCAATTTTACCTGTTTACCCCTCAGTTTTACCGGTCTTTAAAAATTCCAATTTTTAAAATGTTCAATTTTTTTAAAATATTTTTTCTTAAAAATTGATCGTCTAATGAAACCGAACCAAACTAGTTTCACTAAAAAGTAGAAATTAAATAAGATCAATTTTAACAGTTTTGTTTATCTTGCCCCTCACACTCTCTTGTACAAACCCAAACGAAAGGATAATCTTTCATCAGAAGGTGCAGCTGAGTAAGTTTGAACAATACTTAAGATTCAGTAAATCGATGTAACACAATGGTCATTGTGATTGAACGTAGCCGAACCCTTTAAGGGATTTGGAAAAAATAATGAATGGGAGAGCTTTGGATCTAACCATTGCTAATCCCGAAAGTGGTTATCGCGTGGAGGTGAAAGCTTGCCGACTGGATTCTTCGGTTTTCAAATTTTAAAACTCACCAAGTTCACCAGATTACCCCCGGTTTTATAGGTTTTATGGTTTTAAAAATTCCAAATTTTTTCCATGAAAATTGATTGTCTAATGAAATTGAACCAAACTAGTTTCACGGGAAAGCAGAAAATTAGATTGATTTTAACAGTTTTGTTAACCTTACCCCTAACGCTCTCTTGTACAAACCCAAACCAAAGGATAATCTTTCAGCAGAAGGTGCTGCCGGGACTTTCTAGCTGGCCTCATAGGTGCGCATGTGCTCGTGGATCAGAGTTCGGAAGCCACAACGTGGCGCCTGTGGCAGAACCGTCCCAAAACCATAGACAACTCGTCTAAGATCGATCTCGACTGATATTGAGCAACAATACTCAAATAGTATAACATGAGTGATAATATAAAATAGGAAACCGATTAAAGTCTTACAACAAATATTGAAGTGTTCTTAGAAGAGATAAGTTTAAAATATAGCGGAAGTGATACAGAACTGTCACATCCTAAATTTCAAATTAAGGAAAAATGAGGAGTTTTTAAAATTTTTCATTTTGAGAACGTAGCTTGTAGCCCTTTTTAAAATTTTCCCAATTTAAAGCTAAACTAGAATCAACTTAGTGAATTGGGGGATTTCAAAATATAAAAATTTGAACTTGCCAAATGCTTGATTTTCCGGTTTTCTTGCTTTTCGTTTTGGAGTTTAATTGCTTGCTTATCTTGGAGTTTGGAATCTTCTCTAAAACAAAGCAAATTGGAGAAAAAGGTGAGGATTTGAATTTCCCGCGTGGGCTCAAACCCCAGCTGGGCCGGCCTGCCTCTGCTCCACCCGGTCCGGTCCACGCGTGCGCCCGTGCTCCTCTTCCTCCCCCTGCGCGCCCCACCGGGCAGAACTCATCCGCCACCTAGCCGGCGCGCCACCGGCCACGCCGTCGCCGTACGCTGGACCGGAGCGTCGTCAATGCTCTCCGTCAACCGCCGTTTTGTCGCCCCAGGCCTACCGCGCGACCTTGGTTATCGTCGTGACTTGGACAAGACCCGCTCGGCCGCGCGACTCTGCCATCACGCGCCGTTGGAGACGCCGTGCCGCCGTGACGACCGTCCAATTCACCAGCCGGATTAACTCCTCAGGAGCTCGCCGTGCCGACCAACGGCCGTTAAACCCCTCGACACCGCTCTAAGCGCCACATCGTGCACTAATGAAGCTCGCCGTCGGTCGAGGAAATTCGAGACGCCATGGCGCCGAACGAGCTGCGCCAGCGCGTCGTTGAGCGCCTGGCAACTCCCCCGCACTCCACGAGGCCGGACAGCTGCCAAGGGACGCCACAGTTGGGCAATTTCCTGCGACATTAGCCTTAACCCCACACCGCCGCGCCGAGCTGGGACTCTCCGTCGCGCCAGCTATAATAGGGGGTCACCGCCATGCCCGCGCGCCCCTAGCTCCGCCCCCGCACTGCCCAGGTCCAAATTGCTCTTCCTACCCAAATTCCTCGCCCAATTTCTCAAATCTCGAGTTTTCCCCATTTCCTCACGGCCGGCCGTCACCCGCCACCGCCGACGCAAACCCAAACCAGCTCGCCATTGGATCCTTGTGGCTACACTAGAGCACCGCACACCCAATTGGAGACTAGCCGACCCCCCGCACGTCGCCGCCGAGCACCCCCTTGGCCGCTCGACGCGCGCCCCCTCTGGCCGACTGATGAGCCACGGCGCATGCCCTCCAAGTGCCGCCATTGGCTCAAAGAAGGCCACAAGCACCATCACCGCACCTCGAAGAAGCTCTCACGCCTAGGTTAGGGGTCGCCGCGGCAGCCGTTACTCCCCTCCACGGAGCTCCGCCGCGAAGCGCCCCCGGCGCACCATTGCTGCTACCACGGCTCACCGCCAGTCCTGGCGAGTGCCGCGCCACAATCACCACATCAGAGACTCTACCTCGCACACACCACCCAGCCTATGGCCACACCACTCGCGTGCTTGCAAGAGAGACCTCGCCGGTGCGCGCTGGAATGCGCAGCGCGCGCCTAGAGCACACCCAGCGCGCACCGACCCCACGCAGCTGTTCCGGCTCAGTGATGACCACGTTGAACACCACACCGCCACCTTAGCATTGAGCGCGTTGAGGAGTACCCTGCACACACGCACTCTGGACAAGGCACGCCGCCGTGCGTCTGGAACGCACCGGGACACGTCAGAACGCGCCCGAGGCTCATCGAGAGCGCCGTAGCGCACGCAGAGCATGTCCGGAGCACGGCCGGTGCGCGTCCCGGCGACCACACACTCATTGCACAATACGCCGGACCTGGTCCCCGACCAGTGGGCCACGAAACACTGCGAAACACTGCGAGACACTACACACGCTCCACGCACACGTTCACGTCGAGTTCGCCCGACTTAGGGTTCTCGGACACGGACACGTGTCCGTGTGTACACCTTGGACACGGCCACAGCCCCGTGTCCACAGTCACGGACACGGACATGTCACAAACTTTCACGTATCCACGTGTCCACGAACACGTCACGATTTTCACGTGTCCACGAAAACCTCAACCTTTTACAAAACCCGAACTTCCACGAAAACCCCGATTTCATGTCCACAACCACGAAACCACGAGCCCTACCATCCTAGCCTATCCAAACTCCATGTTTTGCTCGGTGTTCCTTTCTTTTGTAGTTTCATAGTTTTTTCTTTAGTACTCTTATTGTGATTGTTGTTTGTAGCCGAAGAAGAGCCCGAATATGAAGAAGAACACGAAGAGCCCGAGTACGAAGAAGAACCCGAAGACGCCACTGAAGGCAAGTCCTAACCCCCCCCCCTTCAACCACATTGAACCTATGTTTACTGCTGCACCTATAAGAGCTAAATGCTTGCCTATGTTTTAAAATGTGTTAAACGTTGTGTAGTTTAGTTCTTACTTGATTCTAGGTATTTATATTTATGTCAGTAACTTGCTGTGGTTAATATAAATACCACCTTGTTGGCCAATTGATGACACACCCTTGTTAACCATAGGATTTCCGTTCTTTAAATACTTTTAATGAACGGAAAGTTGCATTGATTAGAAAAATGCTTAGAACCCCAATTGCGGTGCCTCATACCGCCACACCTTACATCACTCTTTTACAAAATGTGTTAAAACGTGTTTGGTGGTGTGAGTAAAATAAAATGGGCCGGGCACAGTGCAACTGGTGTTAGGTGAGGAGGGTTGATTCTGGTCGTGGGGTGGGGCTCACATGAGCTGATGGTGATAGGTGTATAGGCTTCACTGTAGTCTACCTGCCGTGGACGAGTTCGCCACCTCTGCCATATAAGGACCGGTTCGTTAGCGCTCAACTTAGCAATTCTCGTGCAACCACAGAACCTGTACATTGTGGGCGAAACTTATCCCCGCTACGTAGGTTTTTCACATTGAGCCACTAGAAGGTCGAAGTGACACAAGAGGCTAGGAGCAAGGCGTGAGATAACTCGCTGCCCGGCTTTCGACCATGTAATTGCCCGCGTCATAGGACCGTAAGCCCACGAATATAGCCCTTGGTTTGGTAATACCCGGTGTTGTAGGGGACCAGAAAAAGACGTGACTATGGGAAATCTTCATGATCCGGCTTCGAGAATGTACCGTCGCGTCATCGGGAGTTAAACCCCGAAGGATAGCCTCTGGATGCGTCTTGAGTGGAATCTGTGGAAACCTATGTAGTTGTGGGGTAAGCGTTATGCAACTCTGTTGATCAGGAGTAGCATAACCTGTGGGTACAGTGTACAACCTCTGCAGAGTGTAAAATCCTTCCGGATAGGTCGTTGTCACGGTAATGGCATGCTATTTATTCCGGTACCTTACGATTGGTTTTCTATAATATCCTTGTCTTGTGAGTGGGTGTAGATGCCCGTGTTTTGCAAATGTGTTGCCTGTGTGCCGAGGGCCTGCATGGAAGCATGCTAGTGCCCGTTTAAAATTTGGGAACCGATGGGGGAGTGAAAGCCTTACTCAGGTCCACTCTACTAAACATGACAGATAATGTTTTCTGTCGGGTTTAAAAATCTATCCATTAGAAAGCCCTTGCAGAAAAACTTGCCTTCCGCAAAAATAAAAACCTCAAGCCTTCCCTTGTCTCGTTTCTGCGAATACTACCTCTCCTACCGTTAGGACTTGCTAAGTACCTTCGTACTCACCCCTCCCCCTGCTGTTGTTTTGTTCAGACAATGAAGACGATGAGGATGATGCCGACTACGAAGATTAGAAGTCCTGTCCTTCGCTCGAGTTTGCCTGTGGTGTAGTGTTAGTCTCCTAGTTGTGTGATGTTTAAATAAAGTCGTTGCGTCGACTTGATGGTTGTAATATAGACTATGTTTGTTAGACCCTTTCTAAGACTTGTAGTATGTCGAACCTGTACGTATAATAATATCGCTTTGTTCTTAATGTGCGTACCAACTACTGGTCTAAGGATTGGTACTTGTGGCACAAAGACACTCCTTCCTGAAAGGGGGTCTCACAAGAACTGATACGATGTTTTCCTAATATAAAATATATCTTGCCGTAAGACATGCTTTATTCCTCGCGACTAGAGTTCGGTGAGGAGAGAACCGACTCACAGGACTTAGTTAGCCAAGGGGTTCACTTTCCCACACTCTCTTGTCGCAACAGCTACACCAACTACCTGCAGTAAGAGCTACACCACAACAAAAAGGAAAACAACAAACAGTGAATACTAATTACTCAGCAAGACTTACCTGTCAAAATTAGCCAACTACAGCCGACTCCTAAGCATGAGAGGCTGACTCAAAGGGATGGCCAATTGCATAAAACATAGCACTATTAGTGAATTCTTACGTTCAACTTTTAGCGGTAAGTTAGGTTCACGAGATATAAATTTAAATTGCACTACAAACTAGAGCAAGCATAGTTACCAAGCAATTGCCTATAAACCAAGCAAATATTTAGTATTATTAATTAAGTATAGTTACTACTACGATGTCACTCAGTGAACAAGTGGTACTCGTTTCTACGAGGGGCAGCGATTATAATCGATTTACACCAGCTGAGAAAACCCAAAGTATGTACGCGCTTCTCGGAAGCCGCACGTAGCCACCTTTCACAACAATACCATAGAGCCGGTCTTCCCGAGATCATGGTTAGATCCAAGTCTCTCCTCCGCCTCCGCCTAAAGAGGAGTAGGGGTACGTCCAAGCACTACGAATATTGAGTTACATCAGTTTCTTGGGTCTTATGTCCCCATTATGTAATCGGTACATTCAAAACTTGCTCAAGAGGGCCACACTCAAATCGGTCCTTAACCGACACAGACGGGGCCACCACCGTGAAGGCCCAGCCTTCTAAAACCTTTCTATACTCTATCCCCGCCCGGTCTCAGGTTTATTCAAGTGTGGGATACAATAAAACCTATAGCTCACGAGTGAGGTTTTTCGTTTACTCGACTTCTACCGTTTATTAGAACTAATAGCCTAGCTCTACATCGAGTTACCTATACCAATATATATATACTCAATAGAGGTAAGTGGCACTATCATGCATCCTAGGGTTCCAAACAACTCTTACAATTTAATGCACAGTACATTAACCTTACAATACATAGTGATAAAATAAAAAAATTTAAAATAAGGTTAATGCACCGAGGCTTGCCTTCGGTTTGCTGAGAGTTAGCACAAACAAGAGAAAGGTCTTCAGCGACGGACATCTCCGGAGCAGCTAGAGCAAGATGATGGTCTTCCACGTTGTTTCCTAAGTGCATGAAATGATATGCAAGCATGATTAGTTATGCACCTACTAAAATTATAGGGTTGTAAACTTGTCATCGCATGCGACGATAAATTCACATGCGATGATATGCTCACGAATGCATATGACCAGGAGTGGAATGCGAACGCGTTCATGCAGAGGGAGTTTGTTAAATTAACACGTTATCCGTATTTATATGGCAAGTTTCTGATTTTGACCTATAAGAATGAATTTCTATACTATATTAATTAGGTTATAATAGGGAAATCACTTCAAAAATTCCTTAATATGGTTCTTGAAGGTATAAACTAAACTTTTAGTTTCTCATCATATTAGTAGGGCTATAAACAAATTTTTGAACAAATTCTGCAATTTGTTATTAACATATGAATTTATAATGAGAAAACTTTAAGTTGGGCCTCCCCATTCCCTGAAAACTGTCTATGTGGGACTTGTACTTTTAAATTCATAATAACAAATATTTTCAAAATATATATTTCATATAATTAAAAAATTTATCCCCTTTCTATTGCTACCGCGGGTCTTATAATAAATTGTACTAGACGTAAATATAAACTTAGTAGAGGACAAAGGTAGTTTTGAAGTTCTACATGATCACATCTGATATGTAAAAAAACTAAGAGGTTGTGCTTTATCTACTTCGACGATCAATGCATGAGGATTTCAGTCTGCACTATAACCGCCGCTTTATTGTTCGCTACGGAGTAGTCTCCGAATTCTTTTGCAAACATAAGCAGCTACTATGTTTTTTTAGTCCTATACTCGTGCAAACGTTACAGTCTAAAAAATTATTAACTTAAAAAAATAATATATTAATATTAAAATTTAAAGTTTCTCATTTTTCACCATAAATTAACGAACGGATGGTAACGGTGTGAAACGATTCACCGGACGACCCGAAAATGAAATTTTTTTTCCAACAACTTTCTTTAGATCTTATACATTTGTTCCGGGTAGTTATATTTTTGTTAACTAACAACATCCTTTTGAGCCCAAGAATTGAGATACCCGTAAGAGCTCCGTTAGATTTGTAAGTGTCTGTGGAGAGATTTCATCCGTCAAATCTGAATGTATTTTTTTATTTGCACGTAGTATAACCAATTTCTATTGAGATGTTTTGCTAGGTGCACGTAGAAAAGAAAAAATTATGCTTTTTAAGAAGTGGAGACGATGATATCCGGTACCCAGATGTGCCCAACTCTTTCCACAAATAGCAAAACTAATTTATTACTATTTCCCAAACAAAATAAACAGCAAAACTAATGTATTCTGGAATACTAGCACTAGATGCCTCTCTAATACGGAGTACAATAATATGATTTATCCTTAATTCTCCTTGTGAAAGTTTTCGACAAGCTTGTAGACGTCCCGGCCAGCAGGATTCCGGTGCAAGACGTGCATCTGCCAGGACGACGAGTGCAGCCTATCGTGGACTTCTCAACCGCGGTCGATTGGCGGACGATGATGGAAGGAGGTTGTTTGTTGTCTGTTGCATCTGTAACTGTCGCTGGCTTCAGTTTACACCAACATCTCACTCACTAAAAGCTCTATTCTTCTCACTCGAAATATACATACTGTGTTAGCGAACGCAACGGTGGAGCATAACATTGATACTGTTTCTCAGTGCTGCTTCCAGGATGACTTCTGGTGCTAGCTAGTGCGCCATATTTATATTGTTGAGTCCAGTGTATCTCTGTTCACACACACATATACACATCATAGGTACGTTTAGCTTTTCTGTTATGCGAAAAGGTGAAACAAAAACACATGAGCATCCTCATACTTTCCTTTCCAATGCATTGTTTAGTTTCCATGACTTATCTATGCAGTGCCTGACGTTGACACGAATACCATGCCTGCAAAATTTTTTTCATGAAATCAGACTGGCACAACAACTGGAGATTCGTTTTATTTTCTAGTCATAGCACAAGGAATAAAATGTGCAAGCACAATAGATAAAACTGCAGTCGCAAACACTGACAGCAGACTGCATCTTCTTTGGCTTCGCCTAACAGATAGATACGGAAGAAGAGAGCGCAAAACGCTGAAGCCGTCAATGGAGATGAAGCTGGGCCAGAAATGAGGCGAAGCAGAGGATGGCGGCCAGGCAAGCAGAACAGAGCACCAGCAGCTTGCTCCAACGCTGTCTCACAATCACAGACAAAGCTTCACGGGTCGAGAATCAACAAAAATGCATTCTCGGCTTTGTTCCTGATAAAATTTTGTTCCTTTACATTATTTACTATATTTAGTTACTTAGTAATTATCTGTTCATCATGTATCTTGCACACTCAGCTTCCTAATTAGGGGCTATACCTGGCTTGATACACGGACATAGGAGTAACTTAGTTTGGTGTTCACGAGTGACACTTGGCTTGCTAATTATGGTGCTATTACTGAACTGAAGTACAAACGTTGGGCCGGTAAATACACTTCGCGTGACTTGAATCCGGTTCACAGCAGCAGCTCTGTCAGGGCAAGAAATCTGGTTTGTGGTTTTAATGGCAGTGTTTTGTGTACAGCCCATGTGGTTAAGGTTGTTGGGTAACTTTTTGAGAGATTAGTCCGGTTGATCGGGCATTCATGATGAACTTACGAAATCGAGCAAGTATATTTGTTAACATCTTGATCTGGAGTTACTAGGGTAAACCAGATATGATTAGTTGAATCTAAACTAGATGAGAAAATCTCTTGCAGCAACCATCCTGGGGGAACTGAAAGAATGTAAATGAGCATATACTTAGCATCCTATCGGAAATAGTAGAGTTGATTTTTAGCTAAACAGCTAAAAATCGTCATTTTGTTGGATCTTCTCTTCCCAATGTCTCCAGTTTCTTGTCTACATGATAATGAGCAAAATATTTAGCACATGGTTGATAAGCCATGCATTAAGGTTGACGAGGCAATACCTGCGTGAGTCCAAGAATAATTGTAGTAGCGCTGATGTGATACCCTCAAACATCCCAATTTCGATAACACTCAAACAATTTCCTATTTTTCCTACACCCTCCTTTGCTTTTCTTTTAATAAGAAAATCTCACAAAAATGAACATAAACTCAAAAGGGGAAATTTCAAAATTTAAAGTTTGAACCTTGATAAGTGCTTGAGTACAATTTTCCTTTTTGAGATTTATCGAATTTATTCGAATTTGTTTGATTTGAATTTGGAAGCTTTTCAAAGAAAAAGAAAAAAAGGGAGAAAACAACACCCCCCCTCCCGCGGCTGGGCCGCCCCCGGCCCCGCACC
>BCLG01003873.1:0-17583 GCA_001602295.1 Zoysia matrella
ACGACATAGAATCTATAACTTTCTTGATAGATTACTTCGGTTGCTTATCACTCTCCCGGTTTCAACAGCAAGTGCTGAGCGTGCCTTTTCTAGCTTGAAGATCATCAAGACTAGGTTGCGTAATAAGATGGAAGATGAATACCTTGCTAATAGTTTGCTAGTACATATCGAGGGAGAGATTGCAGGGTACTACGGTTATGATGAAATAATTAATGATTTCAAGAACATGAAGACCAGAAGAGTAGATCTTTGAAATGCATTGTTTCTATTTTGTTATGTTTACTTCAATGTTACTTAGCTGTCTTTGCCTATATAGTTGTATTTAACAAATGGAACTCCAATATGATGTTCTGGGAGACATTTGTAAATTAACTAATTAGCAAAAAAATTTATCGTGCACAGCTAATCGTATGCATATCATTTCATGCATTTAAGACACTGCGTGGAAGATCGACGACTAGCTCTGGTTGCTTCATAGATGTCCGTTGTGCTGAAGATCTTCCTCTCTTGTTTGTGCTAGCTTTGCTAAAGCTCAGGCAAGTCCCGGTGCATTAACCCCTTTTTAAAGTTCTTATTTTATCACTATGTATTGTAGGGTTAATGTACTGCGCATTAAGTTGTAGGAATTGTTTGAAACCTTAAACTGTATGATAGTACCCTTTACCCCTGTTGAGTGTACATTGGTACAAGTAACTCGATGTAGAGCTGGGCTAAGTTTTGCTTTTGGTAGAAGTCGAGTGAATGAAAAATCACTCGCGAGGTATAGGTTTTCCACATATTAGACTCAGGGCTCACACATTAATAAACCTGAGACCGGACGGAAATGCTGTGTAGGAGGGTTGGAGAAAGCTGGGCCTTCAAGGTGGCAGCTCCGTCTGTGTCGGTTAAAGACCGAGTCGAGTGTGGCTCTGTTGAGCAAGTTTGAATGTACCAATTACATACTGGGGACGTGAGACCTAGAAAACTGATGTAACTCAATATCCGCAGTGGTTGGACGTAACCCTACTCCTCTTTAGGCGGAGGCGGAGGAGAGATTTGGATCTAACCATGGACACGTCCTACGTGGTAGTCGCATGGAGGACCAAGTTCTCGGGAGAAGTAGGCCTTGTACCGGCTCTATGGTGTTGTTGTGAAAGGTGGCCACGTACGGCTTCTTGGAAGCGCGTACGTGTCGTGTACTTCGAGTTTTTCCCAGCTGGTGTAAATCGAGTATAATCACTGCCTCTCACAGTAACGAGTACCGCTTGTTCACTGCGTCATGTCGTAGTAATAACTAAACTTAATTAATAATATTAATTGTTTGCTTAGTTTATAGGAAATTGCTTGACAACCATGTTTGCCATAGTTTATAGTGCAAATTAAATTTACATTCCTTGAACTTAACCTACCGCTAAAAGATGAAAGTAAGGATTCACTAATAGTGCTTTGTTTCATGCAAATGACCCTCCCATATGAGTCAGCCTTATCATATCCTTGAAGTCGGCTGTAGTTGGCCACTTTGATGGGTAAGACTTGCTGAGCATTTGAATGCTCAGGGCTTGGCTCTCTGTGGTTTTGTGTGCAGGTAATTTCTCTCTCCCTCCTCTGGACCAACCGACAGGAGCGACCCCGAGGGTGGCTATGTTCGTTGGGAGCCTTGCTTGCCGCGCTGCTATTGGGTGCTGCTGGAAGATGCATTGTATGGGCTCGACGTCATCTTATGCATAGTTTTCAGGAGACTCTAGTTTAAATAAGGTTACCGCTTCCGTGCTTTTAAAACTTTTGTTTTATTAACTTAATCAACAATTTGTAATGTATTTTATCATGCTTGAGTTATATTGTTGGTCTTTGCTTCGTCGAGTGACACTCGATAAGATCTTGTGGTCGATGGATCGTCTCTTTGTGGTGCGGTCTATCACAATACATGAAGAAACGACAATTGTGCACAACTTAATCGGAGGTGTTTTACAGACTCGTTCTGTGATGTAATTAATTTGGCGAGCCCTGCATGGCCCCAAGAATCAGCGGACTACACAATCTCTCAAAGTCAGATATCTTCTTAAGCATCGACACAGAAGACAGAAGAAGACAAATTCACTATGAATCATGTATTTTGTGAACCTCATTGATGAATGAAATATATGGTTCCGGCGCTTTTATTTCTTTTTTGTCTTCATTTTGTTTTCACCAACAAAATAAGAATCTCGTTAGTGGATCTCTTCTCTGTCGAGATGGATTCAAGCTGGTCTTCGAGTCGAATAAAGTAGTCGTGTCGATATTTGTACAATTCATTGGCAAAGGCTATGATAGCGGAGGCTTGTTCTGCTTTTCCTTTTCAGATTTCTTAAATAAAGTTGTAAACCATGTGTGCGATTCAAACAATTCTGAGGCTAATATATGACATTTTCGTTTGTGTCACATTAACTTTGGTTGTATGTCGCGGCTATCCAGTATGAGTTTAATTCGAAGTTACCTACTGTCAAAAGTTCTAAATGTCTAGCTTGTGTGGAAGCAAAGCAACCTCGTAAGCCTCGTAAAGCTATATACGAGAGAAACTCGACACTATTAGAACTCATTTATTCTGATATCTGCGATATGAATGGTATGTTGGCTAAAGGAGGGAAAGATACTTTATGACTTTAATTGATGATGCGACTAGATACTGTTATGTGTTTCTTCTAAAAAATAATGATAAGACGTTAGAATGTTTTAAGACTTATAAAGCTGAGGTGGAGAACCAACTAGAAAGAAAAATAAAACGAGTTAGGTCTAATCATAGTGGGGAATACTTTTCCAATGAGTTTAATCTTTTTTGTAGGAGAATGGAATAATTCATGAACGAACACCTCCTTATTCACCTCAATCTAATAGGGTTGCCGAAAAGAAGAACCGGACGTTAATGGACTTAGTGAATGCCATGTTGGGAACATTCAGTATAGGCATGGTGGGGGGTAGCTATTTTAACAGCTTGTCACGTTCTGAATGGAGTTCCTACTAAGAACAGTAAAGTTACTCCATATGAAGGATGGAAGGGAAGGAAACCTTCACTGCATTACTTGCGCACTTGAGGCTGTTGGCCATGGTTAGCATACCAATAAACAAGAAGCACAAGCTCGGACCTAAAACAGTTGATTTCATCTTCTTATGATATGCACACCACAGCACGGCATATAAGTTCTTAGTAGTAAAATCTAAAACACCTAATGTTTTAGTTGATTCACTTTTGGTCTCGTGATGTACATTCTTTGAAAATATTTTTCCGTTGAAAGATGCATATTCTTCATCTAGTTCATCATTTGATTGACTTCTGAACCCATACCTGTGATTGAGCCATTTAACCACCCGCATGAAAATGAGAAGGATGACAGTGAAAAATCTTTTCGAAGGAGCAAGAGACAGTGGATTGCAAAATTCTTTGGTGATGACTTCACTATGTACCTTGTGGATGATACTCCCACAACTATCTCAGAGGCATATGCATCGCCTGATGCAAAATACTGGAAGGATATAGTCCGTAGTGAGATGGACTCCACCACTGTCAATGGGACATGGGAAGTAACAGATCGACCACTTGGTTGTAAGCGAGTGAGATGCAAGTGGGTGTTTAAGAAGAAGCAAAGACCTGATGGTACTATTGAAAAGTACAAGGCAAGGCTTGTGGCTAAGGGTATACTCAGAAAGAAGGCGAGGATTTATTTGATACTTACTCAGTTGTTGTCAGGATGACTACCATCGAATACTATTATCCTTGGCTGCCTCGCATGGTCTTCTCGTTCATCAAATGGACATGAAGACGTCTTTTTTTAATGGAGAGCTAGATGAGGAGATCTATATAGATTAGCCTGATGGATTTATAGTACCAGGACAAGAGGGCAAGGTCTGTAGGTTACTTAAATCTTTGTACGGCTTAAAGCAAGCACCTAAACAATGGCATAAGATGTTTGACAAAACTTTAACATCTGCTGGTTTCACAGTGAATGAAACCGATACTTGTGTATATTACTGCCATGGTGGGGGTTAAGCTTGTGTTTGTATGTCGATGGCATACTTATTTTTGGGACAGGTCTTGATGAGATAAATGATGTAAAATTATTCTTATTCCAAAATTCTGACATGAAGGATTTGAGTGAAGCAAATGTGATCTTGAATATTAAACTAAACAACGGAGAGAATGGGATTACCCTGTTGCGATCCCATTATGTGAAAAAGGCGCACTCACATATGGAAGTAGAATATTGCGCTTATCAATTTTTGGTAAGTAATTATCCTTGTGATAGCAGGCTGATTACCATATTCGTATAAATGTAGGCTAGTTACCATATTCATATAAATGATAAGCTGGTTACCATATATACAGGTGTTATACATGGCAGCTTGGCTACCATATACGTGGGTGCTCTTGTGTATAAACAGAGGGGCGAGATGTCGTCCAGAACACACAACCAATTCTCACATTCTCCTCTCCTTTGAGTGTTGCGCTGCTCTGTCTTCCCCACCCACCGCTGACGTGCCATCAGCGTCGGGAGAGCAGGTCTCCAAAACCCACGTCCCCTCGTGTCCCTGCACAGGGTAGGTGCCATATAAGGTTTTTGGGAAGCGCCTTCGTGAGTGCTCGCTGTACGTCTGCTTCCCCTTTGATGCCGTTCCACTACTTCCTCTTTGTCGTCGGTCATCTGCTGCATCTACATTGACGGTTTGCTTCGTCTATTATTTGCGCAACTACTTGCACCGGCAACCCCACGTAAGAATGACGTTACTCTCTCTGTTTTCATTATTTATGTACTTATTTTACTGGCACTAGAGGGATCACAATTGCTTCGGTAAATTTGAATTGTAGTGCTAGTATGCATCATTTCGGATCTCACTATAGTTAATCTTTTCCTAATTGCTAGAATTAATTTAATCATCACTAAAATGTGATTATTTTCAATATGTTCCTTGCGGTGTCCTGGAGACAAAAACTAGAAATCAGTCTCCTCTAGACAAAACTCAATCGGGCGGTGTTGTGACCGCTCCGTGAAAGAGACAATCTATCGACCACAGAATCTTATCGGGTGTCACTCAGCGAAGCGAGGACCAACAGTACAACTCAAGCACGATAAAATATATTACAACGGTTGATTAAGTTTACAAACCTGAGTTTTAAAAAGCGTGAAAGCGAAAGAACTTTATTTAAAACTACTAGGGATTCCTAGATTCTAAGCTTAAAGTGACATCGAGCCCATACGATGTACCATCTAGCAGCACACAAGAGCTCAGCGCGGCGAGCAAGGCTCCAAACAGACAAAGCCACCCTCGGGGGGTCGCTCCTATCGGTTGGTCCAGAGAATGGAGAGAGAGAACCTGCAAACAAAACAACAAAGAGCTACGCCCTGAGCATCCAAATGCTCAGCACGTCTTATCCGTCAACAACCGACTCCATGGGATAAGATGTTTGCAAAAACCAGCGCTAGAAGTGGATCTTTACTTTCAAGTTTTAGCAGTAGATTAAGTGTAAGAGAATATAAATTTAATTTGCACTATCAACTACCACAACCATGGTTGCCAAGCAATTTATAATAATCATAACCATCGAATCATAATACTTTTCCGTTCTCTTCTTATTCCACTTCTTAACTACGATGTGGTGTACTGAAACAAGTGGTACTCGTTACTGTTAGGGGCAGCGATTCAAATCGATTACATCTAGCTGCAGAAACCTGATTACACGACATGTACGCGTCTTAGAAGCCGCACATGACAACTTTTTACGCCAATGATACATAGTGCTAGTTCGATGCTCACCTCTCCCGAGCAGTGGTCCTTCATACGATAACCTCACCGGGTCTATCCATGGTTAGCCCCAATGCTCTCCCTTCTAATCATCTCTAGAAGAGAGGTTTGGTTCCGTTCAGTCACTACGCACATTAGGCTACATCAGTTTTCTGGAGCCCATATATCCAGTATGTAATCAGTACTATTCAAACTTGCTCAATAGGACCGACAACGATATGGTCCTTAACCGACACAGACAGGGCTACTGCACACAAGACTCCTTTCCTGTTGCCAATCTATACCTCCCTGCCCGGTCTCAATTTATCATTTTTTGTAATCTCATAACCAACTTCAACCTTCTAGGCTCTTATAATCCAACCTCATCAAATCATGTGATACTTTTGAACCAGGGGTAAAACCTATAGCTCTCGCGAGTGAAGTTACCAATCACTCGACTTCTACCGCTAATTAAAACTCATAGCCTAGCTCTACATCACGATACCCGTACCAAGGATACTAACATAGGTAAAAGGTACAATTATGCAATCTACGATTTCAATCAACTCCTGCAAACATAATGCACAATACATAATTCACAAACTACAGTGACAAAATATAAAACAGTTAAAACAGGGTTAATGCATCGGGGCTTACCTAGGTTTTGCTCAAAGTTAGATTCTTCGACAAGCAGAACGTCGTCGAACTCCTTCTCAGTTAGCTCGGCTCCTAAAATGAAATGATATGCATAAGCCGCAGTATGCACATGCGATGATAGTTTCTTATTTTCAAAAGATGACTAGTAAATTTAGTTATAAACTTCTTTTAAAATGGTTTTTTAAAACAAAACACCATATGAGAGTTGCTCACAAAATCAGAGGGGTTTAAATACATTTTTGACAAAGTTTCAAGATTTACTTAAATCATATAGATTTATAATGATTTAAATACCTTTTAAACACAATAAAACATTTAATAAAATTATGTGTGACAAAATTAAATATGAAACTTTTCTAAAACATAAATTTTAACTAAATAAATAGAAGAGTATATTTTCTAGGATTTATTAAGATCAAATGAATTTATAATGAACTAAATAGTGTTGAAACAAATATAACGTTTATAAACTTATTTTTGATGAAAATAAATGTGAAACTTTGCATAACCAAAAGATTTAACTAAATAAACAGGAAATTGAATTTTCTAAGATTTTATCATGCCAAGGAATAATGATAATGCATTAATGAGTTATTGTTAGATCTGAATTAAATAAATTATTTTAACGCAAAAAATGAAAATTTGTTAGCTTCAGAATATTGTTCTAGTTGAGAGGATCTAACAAAATTTATTTCACAATTTTCCGAGTTAGGAGGAGGTTTCTACCAATTTTACAACTTTGAAAACGTTTCTGCAAATTAAATAAATTACTCCGCAAAATAATAAAATTCCCAGCCGGGATGGGCCTGCTGCACTGGGCTGCAAGGGTCCCAGCCCATCTGGGGCAGGCCACACAGTGGGCCGCGAGGATCTGGCCCAAATTGGGCAGCCACACGAGGGGCTGCGGGGATGAGCCACACGGGATCCCGACATAGCCACTCGAGATCCCGGCGAAAGCGTGAGCTCGCCATCCATAGCGCTCACCGCCGGTGCGCGGCGGCGTCCTGCCGGAGTGCCGTGCCAATAGCCAAGCAAGAAAAGGAGAGCACCAAAATGCTCTACGCTACATGGGGAGTTCACAGAGGAGGTCGACGTGGTGGAGGCCTCACTAGAAACCGGCCGGCGGCGAGAGGCGGCCGGTATCGAGCTTCGGCGAGGTGGCGCGGCCGGAAGAGTTGATGAAACTCAAATATTTCTTTGGCGAGAGCTCCACTGCAGCGCGTAGATGGGCGGCACAGAGTATAAAGTCGTCGAAGAGGGCCGGAGATAGGTCGCCGTCGGTGAGGGCTGAAGGTACAAGCGGCGCCGGCAGTCGAGCTTACAATCCCTGGGCAAACGTGGAAGAAATCGATCGATTAACATGCTTGAGAGGGGCGCCATGCTGTGGACTACTCAAATCGCAAGGGAATTGAAGACGTTCACCACCTGGCGCGCCTGATTTGGTGAAGAACGGCAGCCAGGTTCGAAAAACGTGATTTGGGGAGCAGTTGAAATCGGAGGGCAATCTACGAGGAAAAATAGGGGAAACTTGGGGCTTTGCTAGAGGAGGAGATAAAGCTTCGATTGGTGCTCTTGGCGGCTCAGATGGTGGTTCGGCGATGGCTCTCCACGGCGGCAAGGCCGAGTAGCCGAGCTCGGGTGCGAGAGAGAATGAGAGAGATAGGGAGAAGAAGAGAAGGGAGAGGCGATGGCCAGGGGATTTGGACACGAGGCGAATGCCATGTCCCGTGCAAGGGGCACGTCGCGGCCTTCGTGGCCTGCATGCACGTAGAGGGGTGCAAGGCAGAGGCACGTAGCAGGTGTGCTGGCGCCTGGAGGTAGGAGAAAGTGCGCTGTGTGGCTGACAGGCGGGGCCCGCGTCCCTTTTCTTTTTTCTGAATTTCTCGGATTTTTCTGCATTGCTTGCTGTTGTGCTTCGAAATTCATAGTTTCCGAGCTTCACAATTTTTGAAATTTTGCAGAGATCTAGAACTCTTTGAGAGGAACAACTTCTTTTTTGGGACCAAGTTCAAAATCGAAATCCTTTTTATTCTATAAAATTTTGAAAGACAAGGAATCATTTAAAAAAATTAATTTCGGCCTTCTAAACTTTAAATAAAATTTTAGAAAAAATTTCTAAATTCAAGTCTTTGCAAACCTTTCTGAAGGAAATTTTATTTCACAACCTTTCTTTCAAAATTTGAAAATTTCGAACTTGGACTTTGAAGTTGGAATTCAAATTTGAAAATTTTAAAATCTACTTGAATTGTTTCAAAAATTATTGAGCTGGGTTCCCAAATTTCGAAGCCCACCCGTGCAACTGAATTCTTCTGTTGTTGTGAAAACATGGGGTGTCACAGCCCTCCCCCTTAAAGAAATCTCGTCCCAAGATTTAAAACAAAAGAGGGGGAAAATAGAACATCAAAGCGACTGATGGAACTCGGGAAAATTTTTCTGTAGATATTCTTCGGTCTGCCATGTTGTTTCGTCTTCGGTGTGATGGTTCGAATGAATCTTGTTGAACTTCTGGATCTTGTTACTCGGTCCTTCTAGCCAACCACCCGTAATGGATTTTCCAGCTTGAGTCAAATCTGGTCGCTGTTGCTCGATAGGGGTGATCATCACATATTCTTAGGACCTTTGAGCGCTTCTTCTGTTGTGATGCATGGAAGTATTGTTAATTCTTGATAGCTTGGCTGGTAGCTCCAGTTGATATCCAGCAACTAGCACTTTTCGAGGGCTGAAAAAAAAAGGATCAAGATGTTATGGAACTGACATACCACATTGACTATGTAGCTTTGTATTTCTTTCAGGGGTGAATCTTGGGAAATACACGGATCACTAACGACTAAGACCAATGAAGTTACGAAATCAGTTTCTGGGGATAAAATGAGATAGAGATGATGTAAATCGGACGAGCAAAGGTTTATACAGTATCAAGTATTGATTAGCACAAGAGCGCGGTAGCAAGGATTTACAAAAGATTCATATGGATTCGATGATTCTCTAGATTCTGAGCCGATACAAATGAAAGACATCATGCTCAAAAGAAATAAATGAGACTACAAGGAGTGCACGTATCCATCTCAACTCAAGGAAGGATATCAGTTTAAAATCAAGGACGAGACTGGATTTTCAGATGAGGAATTCCAAGTACAATTCCTCCATTCCAGTTGCGTACTCCGGATAAGACGCCATCTGTTGAGCGGAATATTACAATTGGTTCCCCTATCCAGGTCAAGAAGGAGATTCTCTCTGCATCACAATTTTAGTTTTGAGAAGCGCCTAGACGAACCGGCACAACTCAAAAACAAAATCATAGTTTTTAGAGAGCACAATAACAAATTGAATTCAAGGAGATGAGACAAGGATTTCAAGTAAGTATGCTCAATACAAAGAAATTGGTTTAATACTATAATTATGCTATCAGTTGATCAGGAATGATCGGGTTCATGAAAGAGAGTACCAAGGGTCTGCAGTTACGTGGTTTGAGCTTATCGAAGAAACAAGATGGATGTCTTTGAACAACATGAGTCAAGTGAAACTATTATCCCCGGGACAAAGACATCGGCGAAGGATGGTCTCTTCCTTTGACTATGACCATAAGGTTGAATCGTCGTCTTCATTTGAACTAGATCATGAAATGTCAATTGGCCCCTATGTTGGATCGTAACCTTCTGGATCTTTGAGTTATACTTGCATCGTTAAAGGATAAAAAGGGTAGAAAAAGGATATCAGAAAAGGAATTCCTAGAGTCGAGTTGGTGACAAGATTACGTGGTCAGAAGGGCCGAGTAACACTATATTGGGTCGTTCCTGACCTTGTTGTCCTGCAGGCTTATAAAGTATCAGAGATATCATCTTGAACCTACTCTTCTCATGACTCTAAATACCGCTCCTTGAGCCAAGGTTGAGCAGAGGTGAGGGCAGTTCCCATCTCCTGATTAGACTATTCTTCTTTATCTCTTTCCCTTCTGCACATATGAATCACTGCACCAAAAATCCAACATTCATGGTAATCACTTGTCTTCAAAAGTTGAGGGATCTTGCAACCTTGTAAAGTCAGAATCGAAAGGAATTGGATGATGGGAGTCTCAGTAAATTCAGACTGTTAATTGAGGCCATTTTAGAGTGATAAATTTGCTCTACACCACGTTTCTCGATCAAGGAGCAAAGAAAAACAGAACGACAATCGTTCTGTTCCGGACTGGCAGCAATCACGAAACTAATTTCTGGCACTTAAAGAGACTGAATCAAAACTGGTGTTCAACAACAAAGTTGTAGAGGACTTCCATAGCTTTCTAACCATATTCACTTTTCCTCATACAATAAACAGAACATAAGATAGGCTCTCTGATAGGTGACAGTCGATGTGCTGAAATTCTGTCCTGGACAGAATGAGATTTTAATCTAGTTTGGATTTTTAGAGGGGTTTGTGGGACAAATCTTAGAGGACTTTGAATACCAAACCTGTTCGGAATATCATAACCTTTCTATAGAGTCCTTAATCTCGAAGATTGGTCAAGAAATGATGGAGCTATGAATTTTTACAAAGGGCTTGGAGTAGCAGGATTGCATGGTCGCAGATTTTTTGAACAGATACACCAAAGTTACTTTGAAATACTCCTGGTGGAGGTTGGGATGTAAGGTTTGAGCAACAAATCAGAAGGTAATGGCATCGGAAATTGAATCCCTAGGGTCGAATTGGGACGACGATCGGGTGGCTATGGAGTTGTCTTGGGTAACCTTATTGTCTTGCGGGCTTATAGGGTATCGAAACACCAGCATACTAAGTTTTCTCTCCTTGTAACTTCAACATGGCCATGAAATTTTTAGTCAAACTTGTTCAGAAAAGAAGGCATTCTTGTGTCTGCTCTTTCTACGACTAAAGTATAGCCACGATAACTTACGACAAGGTTAGGCCGACGAAAAGGCATTCCTATCCACTGGTCGCTTAGGCCTTCTTCATCTTCTTGTGCATAAGAACCAGTCTACCAAAATTTTAAATGTTCAGGTCAAACACCTAGTCTTCAGAAGCGTCTGTGCTCCACCAACTTTATTCAAGCTGTCCTAACCGCAATAGCAGTTGAAATTCAAAGCGGCTTTACCCCAAAGTTGGCTGGGTTAAAACTTCTTTTAAAACTTTTTAAACATGACAGGAGATTTCTTTTTAGATGATTTGATTTTTACGATTTTTAAATGCAAATGCTTAATATGCAATCGTCCTATTAAACCTTATCAAAATAAAAACTTGGCCAATATAGTTGACTGTACGTGACCTCGGTGGCAAACACAATCTCTCAAATTCTACACGAACTAAGGGTCAGCAGTTAGCACACTCAAAAAGCCACCCGGTAAGTCAAATACTAATGTAGTCCTTAGTTGGGCTTGAACTAGGGGTTTTCAACGTAGTTAGCTTTTCTCAAATAGCTTTAAAGTCGTACTGTTCCTGATGTTGCTCTGATACCAGCTATGACAGACCGCCCCATGAAAGAGAGATGATCTATTGACCACAAGATCTTATCGGGTGTCACTCGGCAAAGCGAGGACCAACAGTACAACTCAAGCACGATAAAATATATTACAATGGTTGATTAAGTTTACAAACCAGATTTTCAAAAAGCGCGAAAGCGAACAAACTTTATTTAAGACTACTAGGGATTCTTAGATTCTAAGCTTAAGGTGACATCGAGCCCATACGATGTACCTTCTAGCAGCACACAAGAGCTCAGCAAGTCTTACCCGTCAATATAGTCAACTACAGCCGACTCCAAAAGATATGATAAGGCTGATTCACATGGGATAGCTGTTTGCAAAAACCAACGCTAGAAGTGGATCCTTATTTTTAAGTTTTAGCAGTAGATTAAGTGTAAGAGAATATAAATTTAATTTGCACCATCAACTACCACAATCATGGTTGCCAAACAATATATTATAATCATAACTAGTAAATCATAATAATTTTCCGTTCTCTTCTTATTCCACTTCTTAACTACGATGTGATGCACTGAAACAAGTGGTACTCGTTACTGTGAGGGACAGCGATTCGAACCGATTTACATCCAGCTAGAGAAACCTGATTACACGACATGTACGCGCTTCTCGAAAGCCACACATGGCAACATTTCGCACCAATGATAAATAGTGTCGGTCCGATGCTCACCTCTCTCGAGTAGTGATCTTCCATGCGATAACCTCACCGGGTCTATCCATAGTTAGCCTCAAAGTTCTCCCTTCTAATCATATCCAAAAGAGAGGTTCGGTTACGTCCAGTCACTACGCATATTGAGCTATATCAGTTTTCTGGGCCCATATATCCAGTATGTAATCAGTACTATTCAAACTTGCTCAATAGAGCCGACAACGATACGGTCCTTAACCGACACAGACAGCGCTACCACACATAGGACTCTTTTCTTGTTGCCAACCTATACCTCCCTGCCTGGTCTCATTATCATTTCTTGTAATCTTGTAACCAACCTCAACCTTCCAGGCTCTTATAATCGAACCTCACCAAATCATGTGATACTTTTGAACTAGAGGTAAACCTATAGCTCTCATAGGTAAAAGGTACTATTATGCAATCTACAGTTTCAATCAACTCCTACAAACCTAATGCACAGTACATAATTCACAAACTATAGTGACAAAATATAAAATAGTTAAAACAGGGCTAATGCACCGGGGCTTGCCTGGGCTTTGCTCAAAGTTAGATTCTTCGACAAGCAGAATATCGTCGTACTCCTCCTCAGTTAGCTTGGCTCCTAAAATGAAATAATATGCATAAGCCGGAGTATGCACGTGCGATGATAGTTTGTTATTTTCAAAAGATGACTAGTAAATTTAGTTATAAACTTCTTTTTAAATGGTTTTTTAAAACAAAACACCATATGAGAGTTGCTCACAAAATCAGAGGGGTTTAAATAAAATTTTGACAAAGTTTCAAGATTTACTTAAATCATATAGATTTATAATGATTTAAATACCTTTTAAACACAATAAAACATTTAATAAAATTATTTGTGAAAAAATTAAATATGAAACTTTTCTAAAACATAAATTTTAACTAAATAAACAGAAGAGTATATTTTCTAGGATTTATTAAGATCAAATGAATTTATAATGAACTAAATAGTGTTTAAACAAATATAACTTTGTAGAACCAAAAGATTTAATTAAATAAACAAGAAATTGAATTTTCTAAGATTTTATCATACCAAGGAATAATGATAATGCAGTAATGAATTATTGTGTGATCTGATTTAAAGAAATTATTTTAATTCAAAAAATGAAGATTTGTTAGCTTCAGAATATTGTTCTAGTTGAGAAGATCCTAACAAAATTTATTTCACAATTTTCCAAGTTAGGATGAGGTTTCTACCGATTTTACAACTTTGAAAGCGTTTATGGAAATTAAATAAATTATTTCGCAAAATAATAAAATTCCCAGCCGGGATGGGCCTGCTGCACTGGGCCGCAAGGGTCCCGGCCCATTTGGGGCAGGCCACATAGTGGGCTGCGAGGATCTGGCCCAAATCGGGCGGCCACACACGGGGCTGCGGGGATGAGCCACACGGGATCCCGGCACGAGCGTGAGCTCGCCATCCGTGGCGCTCACCGCCTGTGCGCGGCTGCGTCCTGCCGGAGTGCTGTGCCGATAGCCAAGCAAGAAAAGGTGAGCACCAAAATGCTCTACGCTACTTGGGAAGTTCACATTGGAGGTCGACGCGGTAGAGCCTCACCAGAAACCAGCCGGGGGGAGAGGCAGCCGGTGTCGAGCTTCGGCGAGGTGTCGCGGCCGGAAGAGTTGATGAAACTCAAATATTTCTTCGGTGAGAGCTCCACTGCAGCGCGTAGATGGGCGGCACAGGGTATAAAGTCGTCGAAGAGGGCCGGAGATCGGTCGCCATCGGTGAGGGCCGAAGGTACAGGCGGCGCCGGCGGTCGAGCTTACAATCCTTGGGCAAACGTGAAAGAAATCGAGCGATTAACTTGCTTGAGAGGGGCGCCCTGCTGTGGCCTACTCAAATCGCAAGGGAATCAAAGATGTGCACCACCTGGCGCGCAGGATTTGGTGAAGAACGGCAGCCGGGTTCGAAGAACGCGATTTGAGAAAAAGTTGAAATCGAAGGGCAATTAACGGGGAAAAATAGAGGAAACTTGGGGCTTTGCTAGAGGAGGAGATGAAGCTTCGATTGGTGCTTTTGGCGGCTCAGATGGTGGTTCGGCGATGGCTCTCCACGACGGCAAGGTCGAGCAGCCGAGCTCGGGTGCGAGAGAGAATGAGAGAGATGAGGGAGAGGGAGAGAAGGGAGAGGCGACGGCCATGGGAGTTGGACACGAGGTGAGTGCCATGTCCCGCGCGAGGGGCACGTCGTGGCCTTCGTGGCCTGCATGCACGTAGAGGGGTGCAAGGCAGAGGCACGTAGCAGGTGTGCTGGCGCCTGGAGGTAGGAGGTGCGCTGTGTGGCTGACAGGCGGGTCCCGCGTCTCTTTTCTTTTTCTTGAATTTTTCGGATTTTTCTGTGTTGCTTGCTGTTGTGCTTCGAAATTCATAGTTTTCGAGCTTCAAAAATGTTGAAATTTTGCAGAAATCTAGAACTATTTGAGAGGAACAACTTTTATTTTGGGACCAAGTTCAAAATCGAAATGCCTAGTATTCTATAAAATTTTGAAGACAGGGAATCATTTAAAAAAATAATTCATTTGGGCCTTATAAACTTAAAATAAAATTTTAGAAAAATTTCCTAAATTCAAGTCTTTGCAAATCTTTCTGAGGGAAATTTTATTTCACAACCTTTCTTTCAAAATTTTAAATTTTTGAACTTGGACTTTGAAGTTGGAATTCAAATTTGAAAATTTTAAAATCTACTTGAATTGTTTAAAAAATTACTGAGCTGGGTTCCCAAATTTCAAAACCCACCCGTGCAACTGAATTCTTCTGTTGTTGCGATATGGAGTGTCGCAGGTGTGAACTGGACAATACGACTTATAGATGGTGTCATACAAACAAATTTCCCTTTTATGTTTTCAAGGCCAGTGGGTCGATCTAAATTTTTTAAAATAAACTTTACCTTGTGTTATTAGTGGGATTAAATTAATTTTAAAATGAACCAAAAATTTGACTCAGAAATACCTATTGGTATCTGCTTGTATCATTACATCCGTTGCTCCTTGCTCCCTCCTGCAACCCGCGCGGCGTTTTAGATAGCCAGTCACCTTCTAGGGGAATTTTTAGGGCAAATGTGATTTGAGTGCAACTGTGCAAACGTTTCAGGATGGTGGGATAGAACGTGACTCTTATGGAGTGGTCCAACAAGCAAGAGAAAGCGTCATCCTTCCAAAACCTCTGAGAAGAAATCATGAGCCTCCTTTTCTATCTTTTTACTACTTGTTTTTAGCCTCAGCATTTACATTCTTGCAAATAGTATTGATAGGTTCATTTATAATTTTTTCCAGTGATGCACATCATTTTGCCAACTCACTAGCATCTTATTGATCTTGACCTACTAGAATTGTAAGCATATCTTTACATAGTAGAATTGCAATTTGTTTTATCAGCTAGTTCTGTCGATACATTAGACCATCAATTCAACCTGTCTTTGATATGCTTGATTCTCAAGCCTCTTTGACAAAACTCTCAATTTCTGATTCTTTGAATTTAATTATAATTCTTTTGTGAAGTGATTTTGTAAGTTAAAAATGATTTTTTTATTCTTTAAAATAAACTCTTAAAATCAAAATAGAGAATCACTTCACAAGATTCACAGAATCAGGAGAAGCTATTCTGTGAAGCTATTTTTTCAGCTCTCAGCCTCTTAGTGTCATCTTTGATTTTATAGTTTATTTCAGAGAATTACTTCACAGAATCAAACAAAAATTACTTCTTACAAAAACGTTTGACCAAAACTCTGCTAATTCTGACTAAGTACCCTTAGTGTCATCTTCACCGCTCCTTCGGATGACAACCCGGCGAGGGACCCTGGTCACATCAGGTGGAGGGATGCGATTAGATTTTGTACATGGAGGTCACTGTTGACAAGAACTTGGTCACGAGTTCCCGTGACATGGGTTTTGGCCACGCCAAATAAAACGACATGACCAAACGGTATTGTGAAAATATCATATTGCGTGATGTTACCAAATATTACTAATTCTCAAAAGGTTTAAATATTAAAAAACTCGTGGGTCGTGGCGCGGCAACTGATAGTGTCAGAAGTAGATTACATAGTGCAGTCAATACGTTGCCGACTGTACACAACACAAAGGCCGTTACACAACTTCAGCAAGAGTAAGGAAAACGAATCTACACATGATTACAGCCTCAGCAGCAGCTTAAAGTGAAGGCAAGAGCCAAAACATGGAAACAGCAGATGTAGCTATGAATGACCACGTTATGAACGCCAGGATCACAGAGAGCTCGTACCGGCCGCACGACAGCTGAGGGTACATCCTGCAGAAGTGGACGTCTCTCTCGAAAAGGATGGTCACACCGGCAGAGGCGGATGCGGCTGCAAATGAAAGAACTGCCGTGACCTACATTCAAGCCAACATTATCGTCTCGTTAAAGATTTGTTTGTGTAACAAAGAAAATTCAAGAGAATTAAGGCCCAGCATTTCAAATATCTGATTTCACTGAAGGTAAAATGCCAATTTTCAAAGCAAAACTCCCACTCTGGTTTTAATTTTCTGGAATAGAAAACAAAAGAGACAATTGCAAAACAGGTTCTGTTTTGAAGTGCAATTCTGATAATAGTTTACGTTTTTAGACTTTGCAAAATTGGTCCACTTTTTTCAAACCGAGCTGTCCGTCAAGACCACTTTTACCCCTCCATCAGTTAAACTTCATCCTGCCCCCCTCTCTTCTTCTTCCTTCCCTGAACATCTCGGCATGCACGATTCTTCCCTCTGTTCCTCTCTTTTCACATCAAACCCTATCCCTAGCAAGCCACAGTGCGCGGCGCAGCTAGGCAGCAGGTGGCCAGGATAAGGAGGCGACGATTAAGGGGAGGCCAGGGGGAAGCAGCTCAGCGCGGCCAGGGCGAGGCGCGATTGGTGCAGGCAGGGAACGGCTAGGCAGCAGGTGGCCAGGGAAGGGAGGTGCCAGTCAGGGGGAGGCCAGGGCAGGGCGTGACCTACCAAGGACGTGACCGGCCAGGACGGGGCATGGCTAGGCAGGACGCGGCCGGCCAGGGGAAGGCGCAGCCACCGGCGAGGG
>BCLG01003873.1:17644-42250 GCA_001602295.1 Zoysia matrella
GCACGTCGCCGCAGTAGATTACTGATCTGTTTTTGCAATTATTTGAGATTATTTTCCAATTCCTTCCTCTTTAGATTTTGCATTCTAAAATGATTTGTAAATCAGATTTTGGGCAGAAGAAGAAATGGACAAAATGACTTGAATAACTTCCGATTCAAGTTCAGGAGCAATAATTAGACTTGCTATGTTGTCTTTTGTTAGACTTGTAATGCTATGTTTGTTAGAAATTTATTATTTGTTCTGTTAGTGGATGTGTGATACTTATGTAATGTTGCCAAAAAATTTTTGTCAAATTTTAGTTTATTATATCATATTTAAAATCAGTTTAATTTAATTGTTCAGATTCATAATGATATTACTCAAAACCGAGCTAAATTCGTAATGTTTCATAGAAATATGACTGGTTTTGCAAAGGGTATATGCGTCTTTTTACATGTTATTTAAACACCATTAAAAGCTCTTAACGGAATAGGACCCGCTTGTTCCTTCATTTTGAAAAAAGTAGACCGATTTTGCAAACTCTGAAAAAGTGAACCATTTTCAAAATTAGACTTCAAAACAGGACTTGTTTTACAATTGCCCCAAAACAAAAAAGGCAACACAAAGTTTTGTGAAACAAAAAAAGTATTTGGGTAAAATTCCTTTCAAGCAATATAACGGAAGGACCAGATTCATACTTGTTTGAATTTGTGATGTCCCTATCATGACATAAATATACTAAAAAATAGAAAACGTAAATCTTATATCCATCCTTTTTGCGTACACATCATTCCTGGCATTAATTCTCTCAAAGTAAACTCAAAAGCAGCACGCGGGCGCGGGGGGGGGGGGGGGGGGGGGGTCCGCTCCTTTCCTTGTATAATGCTACTGAAGTATGGAGAAGCCTCTGACTCATGGACAAGAAGTTTCTCCGTTTCAACTGTTACGTAACACTTGATGGATGTTGCTAAATGACAGGCTGAAGATATATGCAGATGCATGGAAGCCTTTATTTCTTTAGCGGAACCAGCATGGTGACTAAGCTGAAGGCCAAGCTAGAAGGTACCTTAGGTGCCACATCACAAAACCAGCAATCTGCACTCACCGTTTTGCTATACCACCTTACAAAACCAGCTAGGGGGGCATTTGTACTGAACAATGAAGTTTGGAGGTTTAGAATCATGGTTTTGTACTTCCGTGGACCAAGTGAACTCCAGACAAACCTTTAGAGGGTTATTTGAGCTTCTACTATATTAAAAGCAAATTGGTTGTTTATCATGCAGTTTTGTCAATGATACTTAACTCTCAGATCTATCGTTAACAATCATAACATAGCCTTATGCCTTTTCTAATAAAACAAACATGTTTAGTTGATTATTGGTAAATTCAATTAGTATGGTACTAAGTGCTAATAATGATGCCTTTTTTCAACATTGTGTGGCAACAATTCTATGTGATGAAGAATCCACGTACAATTTGATAAGTACTGATATAAAAAGTATATAAAGACGAAAGAAATCAATTCAACAAGGAGAAAGAAGAAAAACATTCTGAAAACTGGAAAACTAATCAGCCAAGACTGATGCAAACATATTGCTTGTATGCCATCCCTTATGACCTAAAATATGCTTAGGGCAAATGAGCGCTTTACTTTTCGAGTACTCCTAAATAATATCCAAGAGATAACTATAAAAAGGGCAGCCCAGTGCACACAGCTCCCACTTACACAGGGTCCGGAGAAGGATCCGACCACTTTGGATCTGTTGTATGCAGCCTTCCCTGCATTTCTGCAAGAGGCTGTTTCCAGGACTAGAATTTGTGACCTTATGGTCACAAGGCAACAGCTTACTGCTACGCTAGGACTCTCCTTCCAAGAGAATAATAAGTAAACATTAAATTGAACTGGACACTCAAGCTATTTGAGTAACATCAAATTCCAAGAGCGGGAATGGTAATGGAGCAAAAAAAATATAAACACTTACCCAGTCACCAACGACAAACAAGCTTACAAGCACGGGATTGTGAAGATCTCTCTTAGTCCTCAACGAATAGATATCAAGACAAGCAAGGCCGAAACTCCAAAGAAGCTGCAGGCCCATTGAAGCAATCAAGTAGCTGAAAAGCAAATGAAAGAGTAAGATATACAATTTAGGTCCTTGCCTAGTCATATGAACTACAACTTTAGATGTATCAGTCGTCCCAACTCTAACATAAATCATAAGCTGGAAAGAAGAAAAAAACATATTATTCATCATTGACTTTTGCTTGTAAACATGTTGAATACAACTCCTAACTTCTAAATTCTGATCACAGAAATGGTAACATAAGAAAATAAATCTGTAAAGTTTCATTAGTCACACAGATATTGCATTTGCATACACATGCATCCTATCATGTCCTAGATTGCTACTTCTTTTTGTAAGATCATTCTTTATTTATCTATAATGTATGCCCACAACTGACGTCAGGAGCAAGCTTAGCTCCTCTATATCACCTTATTCCATGTGTCTTTGCAAGACATTTCTGGTTTAATCTGCTGAGCCAGGTAGGCCCAGTCCTACAAGCTGTTGCACCTCAACTCAAGGATCAGGTCTTCAAGGACTGGTGGGAGAGAGCTGCAGCTGCAGTGGAAGCTCAGACATGACCAGGACTTCATTGTCTGGTCATCCTAGGAGCATGGAATGTTTGGAAACACTGCAACATGTGTGTAATTTTTTTTCTCGAATGCGTAGGAGATCTACGCATCATTTCATTAAGAAGAAGAGAAAGTCCGAAGTACAAAGGACAAAGGAGGGGTTATCATCCTCTCCCAACACACACATAGAGCACCTCAACAACAAGATGCGCCACCTAATAAAACATCACATAGCTACAGATAAATTGCTCATCACCTTGAGAGCAAGTACTGCATCTGTGAAGCGCCGGCCATGCACCAGAAGGCAACTTCCTGGTCAATTGTCCGGAGAACTGAGGTGACATCCGGCCGAGCCCCATTAAAAACGCAATCATTGCGATGCTTCCAAATTACCCAACCAACAAGGATGACGAGGGTGTTAAAACCCCGCCTGAGCTCCTTTGGAAGGGAATACCTCGCCTCGCTCCACCAACTGGAGAAACGCCGGACTGTGGCCTGTGGGGCGGAGGAGTTGAAGCCAAGGCGCTGTAAGACCAGGAACTAGACCTGCCTAGAGAAGACACAGGATACCAGAACGTGATGAATTGACTCCTCCTCTCGGTCCCATAACAGACAAGCCACAGGGTGCGGCAAGTTCCGTTTCGCGAGTCAATCAGCTGTCCAACATCGATCGTTGATAGCCAACCACATGAAAACCTTACGGCGCAGAGGTGCCCAGGTCTTCCAAATCCTCTTCCAAGGTGCGAATCTGATCGTGCCAATGAAGAAAGCTGCATAAGCCGACTTGCTCGAATAATCCCCAGACTGGGTGAAGCGCCATACATGCTGGTCAGCAATGTCCGGATCTAGATGAACCTCCTCGACCAAGTCCCAAACCTGAAGGTAATCAACTAAAACTTGTACGGTCAGGGCGCCTCTTATATCAGTCGTCCAGGCCCTATTAGTGAGGGCCTGTGACACTGTTCGCTGCTTGATAGTTCTCTTTGGAATGGTGGCGAATAGATGAGGAGCAATTTCAGATATGGACTTGCCATCCAGCCAGCGATCCGTCCAGAATTTAGTCGTCATCCCATTGCCCACCTTAGAGAGCACTGCCGCATAAAACATGGCTTGAGCATTGCGTGGCACCTGAACCGAAAGTCCTTCCCAAGGCCGTGGGGCAGCCGTTTTCTCCATCCAGAGCCACCGCAAACGAAGAGACCAGTTCAGCGCCTTCAGATTATGAATGCCAAGACCACCATACTGTAAAGGCCGCTGAACCCAATTCCAGGCCACTAAACAGCTTCCGCCATTAGCTGCCTCTCACCCTTTCCAAAGAAAGCCCCGTCTGATCCTATCAATAGCTTTGATAACCCATTTAGGTAGATCAAGCACTGACATCAAATAAATAGGGACTGCTGTAAGCACAGATTTGACCATGATTAGATGCCCTGCCCTGTTCATAAGAGAGGCCTTCCAATGTGGGAGACAGTCAGCAACCTTGTCAATGAGTAGTTGGAAATCAGCCTTGGTTGGTTTCCGAACCGAGAGGGGAAGGGCCAAGTAAGTGCAAGGGAAATCCTTAACCTCACAAGGCATAATTTCTGATATACGCCTTCTGTCCTCCTCAGTACCGTGCATTGGGATTACCGAGCTCTTGGCAATATTGGTTTTGAGACCCGAACAGTGACCAAAAACCTCAAGCAGCTGCTTGGTTAAAGTGAGATCGTTTGATGTCGGGCGTAGGAACATCACAACATCATCCGCATAAAAAGAGATACGATGCTGAGCTTGCTGGACAGATAGTGCCTGGAGAAAACCCTCCTGAACTGCATGTGTCACAAGAGAGTTAAGCACATCCATTACTAGGATAAATAGCATAGGGGACAAGGGATCTCCCTGACGAAGACCCCTGCAGTGCTGGATGATGTGTCCCGGTTGACCATTCACTAAGATTTGTGTGGAGGAAGAAGAGAGCAGCAAACTGATGAGATTGCACCACCGCCTTCCAAATCCCAGATGTTGTAACACCTCAAGGAGGAAGGGCCAAGAAACAGAATCAAATGCCTTTGAGATATCTAGCTTCAATAGCACATGAGGTTGTTTTTGACTGTGAATTCGTTTGGTCAACTGCTGGACCAGGAGGAAATTATCATGGATCTTTCTCCCCTTGACGAATGCACTCTGGTTGATGGCGACTAAATCAGGCAGCAAGGGAGCAAGTCGGTTAGACATGACTTTTGCTACCAATTGGGCGAAACTATGAATGAGGCTGACGGGGTGGAAATCTTTAACCTGAACTGTGTCTCGCTGCTTGGGAATGAGAGTGATGGAGCCGGAACTTGAAAACGTGCCCTCGCTGAACTGCGGCCAGTGCCAACATCACATCTTCTTTAATGATATCCCAGCAAGACTTATAAAACTGCCCAGTAAAGCCATCCGGCCCCGGCGATTTCTCGAGAGGCATACTCTTAACTGTGGCCCAGGCTTCTTCCTAGGTAAAAGGGGTCTCCAAAGAAGTGAGGTCAAGGTGATGAGAGTGAAAGGCTGGGAGGTCCAGTGAGAAGTTTCCGACCTCAGCTGTCCCCAGAAGCCGGGTATAGAAATCAAAAACAGCATCCTGTTTCTCTTGCTGCCCTGTAATAACTTGTCCCCCGTCATGAAGCTTGGCGATAAAATTCTTTTTACTGCGATACCGAGCTTGCTGGTGGAAAAATTTCGTGTTTGCATCACCTTCTTTCAAGTAAAGGATCCGGGAACGCGTCCGTGCAATGGTGTATTAGATGGAGCTATGCTAAATGCAGCTGTAGTTTCGCTAAAACTCTAGGTCGAGAAACATAAATAGTGTGCATGAGTGCATGTTTATCAGGGTATTTCCTACCCACTCTTTCTTCTTTAATATAATGATATGCATCTATCCTAGTCTCCTGCGTCCTTGAGGAAAAAAAACTTAGCTCCTATATCTTAGAATTTTCATAATTGATTCTAGACAGCAACCCAGACACCTAAATAAGGCTTAAAGACCTAAACATGATTATAATAAAATTAATTTTAGTATGTGTTCCTTAGGAACATAAATAGAATACTAAGCACTCTCCCCCATGTGGTATATTAAAAATAAGGGATAATAGCTTCAGTGCCCCTGTTTTCAGATCTAATTTATATTTGTCCTAGTGTTTCTTAACTTGGTATCATTGCCCCTGTTTTCTTTAAAAAAGATTTAAACATCTGCCCCTGCTTTTGCATGTTTGCCTTTGTTTTCTCAGATAAAAATATAAAACAGGGACAAACAGGAAAAAAAAAAAGGAGCAAGCGTGCAACTCGTTTCCAAAAAAACAGGTGCAATGGTACAAAATATAAGTGCAACATTAAAATTAGAAACCAAAGTAGGGGCACTGACACCAATGACCCTCAAAACAAAATAAAGACTAAAGTGCTATTTAACTACGTGGAAGCAGCCCTTAAACAAATATTTAAACTGGTTAGCATTGGCGAAAGAACGAACGTTTCAATTCAAGTAAAACTATAATATAATGCAATGACAATCTCAAGCAAAACAATCCAAACTCTGGATGTATAAACTGATTGCTAATGATCGGGACAAATCTAGTCAACTCCAAGGTTTTCTGAGAAAATGTAGAAACCAAATGATTCAGCTAGTTTTCAGCAACTAGGTGATCAACAGGAAAAAGACTAGTTCCATGTTTATAGCCCTCAGCACAAATTGTATGAATCTTCTTGCTTGAATTCTAAACAACGTGCCTATTAATAATAAAGATATCATAGTTATGGAGAATATCCAACATCGGACCTCATCAATTTCTTTAAGATTACCAGAGCTTTTGAAACACCAAGGGCCTGTTTGTTTCAGCTTTTCATTACTTTTGTATGTTGGCTTTTGAACGATCTAAATGTTCGATGGTTCTAAAACTTGAGAAGCCAGAAGTATTCTCAAGGTGTTTATGACTTCTTAACTTTTAGAAGCATCTGAGTTTTAGTTCTTCCAAAAGCTAACCCATAAAAGTGAGGAATGTTAAGGGGTATTATAGCCAAGGGTATTATTGTAATAGGTTAGTCTAGGGTTTACCCTTCCCTAGCCTATATATATGTACCACTAGGTCCCTCATTGTATCAATCCCATCTATTATCAATACATCCATCTATTATTCCTAACAATACAAAGATGAAAAGTTAAGTACCATGGTAAGTTCCGAGCACTTGTGCCTCAGACCATCAGGATTCCCAACATGAAGACAAGATAAAGAGATGACTCAAATAATCAAATTAGAGACCTCTGAAGCTTGATGACCAGTTTTACAGCCTAACTAGAGGGCTAAATGCAGGCAAAGCAGGGGGCAACACCTTTGGGTTTACTTACCTGTCCACCTCGACAAAATTGAATGTAGCTGTTGACAGGGATCAGCAAGGCTCATGGATAGGGTTGAAGACAGTAGGGGTTATTCTGGTCAGGCTAAACTATGCAAATAGAGTGGGTGCATTTATAATTTTTTTGCATTTCCTTTTACAATATGATAAAAATAGGAGCACAGAAAAAGTCTAATAGAAGAGAACTAAGATAGGATAGCACAAATCCAAACTCTAAGACAAAGTTGTGGTATTTCTTAAGCAACCAGTTCTGTGGTGATGCCTTATTTCATATTAGTATGCAAGTATAATGAAGCAATTTTGCTGCAGCTTACATTGTAACTATGTAACTGCTTGCTTGTAATCTTACAAAGAAGGAATTCAAGAACTAACGCATAACAAAAAACGAGCTGTTCTGAAGTTCGAACAAAGAAAACTAGTGATATAAACCAGTCTTATAGGACAGTATGAAAACATCAATTTCAGAAAACAAAAGAAACATTATTGCATTGGGACTGAAACAAGCACACCTACAACGATAAATTTTCAGGAACACAAAACAGGGTTGACAATCAGGCTTTGTATTTTTCTTCTCAAATAAGCAGGAGAGCTGAACATCTTTGTATCATAGGAAAAAGAATGGTCCGTATAATCGCCCCCCTGTTAGTGTTAGTAGGACCAAGGTAAGAGAGGGGTTACAGTATCAAAAGTTACAACAAAACGACTCGACTCTGACAAACGTGGGCGAATGGGTTTGGTTACGTATCCGACACCGTACACCTCTCTCGTTACCTACAGCTGTGGTCGGCAAGCTTTGTCCGTGATACTATGGTCCCTACCAAGTTTCCGAGTTCATCAACGAACTGGTTGTTCAGCTGGACCTTCCACTGGTCGCTTGCATCCACGACGTGTTTCATGTAGGGCTCCTCAAAAGTTCCATGGCCAGCCACCAATAACACCACCTCCACTGCAGCCAATGTTCCATTTCCAGACAAAGCAATCAAGGCACGAATGGCACGTGGTGTTCGCCAAGTGCTCATCAAGTGGCAAGGACAACCTCCATCAGCTGCAACCTGGGAAGATGTCGAGTCCTTCGTGCAACGCTACCCACATTTCCAACTCGAGGATGAGCTGCTCCTCGAGGGGGGAGAGATGTCATGTGGGGAATGACTTACCAAAGGTGTGGCAAAGCAGCAGCTCCAACAAAATTGGGTGGGATAGATATCAATTAATTGGGAAGGTTATCAAGTAAGAGATAAATTAGTTAGGAAGGATATCAGACAAGAGATAATAGGAGATTCAGTTGGCCAGAGGCTTATATATGTAAGCCTACAGGCATAGCAGAAGGAAACAAGAAATAAATTAATCTCTTCCCTGTCTTCTTCTCCAGTGAAGATTGGGAGCCGCGGGGTAAAACCTTACTCTAATCCCAGCTGAGGCTCGCCTCCTACACCAACACCATTGCCCTCTATTGTTGGCATAACACGAAGCACCAGCTGCTGCCACAAGTGGACTCAACATGCTATGTCACAATTGTTTTGCAAACATACAGGTCATAAGTGTATGCTGGACTGTTTCTTCCTCTTGATCACTAAGTAGGCACTTATCTGGATGGGAAAGTCCCTGCCTGGTAATGCATCAAAATCAGCCCACTAAATCCTAGCTAAATGGCGATGCGATGTACATGACAATTAAAAAGGTAACATCTGAACTAAATGAAGTTATAATCCATGGTAGCCTTCCTTGAAAACTCAAATACAACCAATACAGTTCTTCAATGCCAAAAGTTTGTAACCATTCATAACAATCAAGCATTTAAAACTGTTCTTGTGGGTTTCATCTCTAGGCTATGGTACCAACATGCTTTTCGTTGTTGGAGAATCATCATTCAAAAGCCATTTTTTTAGTTGTGTTGAAACTAGTGAAGATGGGACATCTTTCCTATTATCTAAAAAATGAGGAATATACACTTAAGAATCTAGATAACATATTTTACGAACCCCATAACCAACAGGATGTCCAACATTCCTGTTGGGTTCCTAAAACCCATAAAATACACCGACAATTCCATACCCCAAAATTAAGCATATGTAGTAAGTTACAAACACACTTTGTTTCTTGTGGTTCAATGTGGCACCTCGCTAGGTGACAAAGTTCCAAAAATTTATGGCTTTGCAGTATATTGAGGCACCAAATGCACAATTCTTGACGTTTGACTACCAAAATTCTGAAATATATAGCTTTAACATTTAATGGGGCACCATCATCTCCAAACTTTAGCTTCAGTTTATAGCATTGGGCCAAAAAATCACTTTAACAAACATTGCGTATTGTGCTCTAAAGCCCAGAAGTGCCCACATTGCCCGTCCCTGGCAAAATTCGATGAATTTGCATGCTTGATTCTAAGAATGATTACCAAAACATGGAAAACTGCACCTTTACCGAAACATAAACCAATCTAAGCAACCGCATAGTAGACAAGAACGAGCTTAGCGGACAGGGAGGAAAGAGGATGGAAATGGGCGCGAATTACCAGAAGGCAGTGTAATTGGAGAAGCCATAAGCGGTGGCCATGGCGGCCATGGACGCGCCGGCCGAAACGCATTGCGACACCCGCAGCCCCAGGCCGCTCCAGGTCCCAGGGCTCCCCACCACGTCCTTCATCCCCCCTAAGCTAGCTGCGGCTTGCTAGAGGGGAGCCGCGCGCCGGAAGACCGTTGCGCTGGCCGTCGCCGATGGGAGGTCCGGCAAGGCTGTAGACCGGAACCCTTGCCCGTGGATCTGCACCACCAGCAGCCAATACTGCCTCAAGTTAAAGCCAAATGTGAAAAGTGCCGGAGCAGCATGTTGTCAATGTCACCACGATGGTACTTGGAAATGGATCAGCTATTCCGGCGAACTCTTCTCAGCCCTTCGATCTTGTCTGGATGATGGCTCCGCTTAACGTGTGAGAGACGGAGGGGGGAAGCGAAATGGGTCAATTACTTATTAGTTATAAAAAAAATTTAATTCTTTATTAGCCTTTCAAAATTTTGAATTTACTTAACTAATAGTAATTTTTTTTCTTTTTCGTCACTCTTATACATTTAGAGTTTTGAAAAAGACTTGTTTGCCTCTCAATCATTTTTTTTACTAAGTTTTCTCATTAGTCATTTTAGTGAATGTTACAAGAGTTCATTTTATCTCACAAATTTACGTTATGGCCCATAAACTTAAAAGAAAATAAATTGGTTCATATTAAATTTTAAAATTTGAATTTGAATTTGAATTGTAAGTAAATTTTTTTTCTTGTGAAATTTTAGATGCCCTAAAACCAAACAATGTAATGATATAAGAACATATTTGATTGCTTAAAAGGTTACAATACTTTTACGATACTCCCTCTATTCTTAAATTGCTATCACCGTTGACTTTAATGTCATCTTTGATTGTTCATCTTCTTTAAAAAAATTAGTTCTAATATGTAAAATTAGTAGTCATGTTTCAAACCTCTTTAATGATAAAATAAATTATAACAAAATATATGATATTTATCTTTATTTTTAATCAAGATGTCATGAAAAGTCAATAGTGAAAACAATCTAAGAATGGATAAGTAATGTCTATACTACTTTTACAATTATAAGTGTATAGTACTTTTACCATAATGTAAAAACTTCACAATACTCTTGCTGACCAATACAATTTATTACTAACTCAAAACAAATATTGTATTTTAGGTAGAGTATTACATTGAAGTTGCACCAGAGGTTTTCAGTATATCAGCAAGTAGTCTTGGCATCGGGGGCATACCAACCTCCTGTAGACTCTCAAGAACTTTGACCACTTCACCCATTGTTGGCCGATAGAGCTCATTGTCTTGGATGCACCAACATGCAGCTTTGCAAACCCTTTCGGCCTCTTCTAAATTATAATTGCCACGCAGTCGTGGATCCATCAAAGTTTGCACATCTCCCTCATGAAGCTTCTTGATGGCTTGCACAGGGAAATATTCAACATCACAGTTACTACCCGTGTCTGCTTCAGGTAAGTTCCTCTTTCCAGATACGATTTCCAGTAAAACCATACCAAAGCTATATACATCGACTTTTGGTGTAACAGCAACTCCACTAAGCCATTCTGGGGCTAGATAACCGACCGTTCCTCTGAATGTAGTCAGAACCCTGCTGAAATCCCTTCCTACAACAGCGGCCATCCCAAAGTCTGCAATTTTAGGAACAAATGAAGCATCGAGAAGTATGTTTTCTGGCTTGATATCGCAATGTATGATGCATTTGTGACAACTCTGATGCAAATAGTTCAATCCTCTAGCGACTCCTACGGCTATCTGGTACCTGGTGTCCCAGTTTAGGAAGACATTGTCACTGCTGCCAAATAGATGAGCATCAAGAGACCCATTTAACATATGCTCATACACAAGTAGCCTCTTATCACCTTCACAGCAGAAACCAATTAATTTCACTAGGTTGATGTGTTGGATTAGTCCAAGTGATCTCACCTCAGCCCTGAACTGCTTCTCACCTTGACGGGCTCCATCAAGCCTTTTCACTGCAATTGTAGTTGAACCATTTAACACTCCCTTGAATACAGAACCAAACCCCCCTGCCCCTAGCTGCACTGAGAAATTTTTAGTCGCATGGCACAAATCAGAGTACCTAAACGCTGTGATCCCGGCACTATCTTGGGTGTCATCTAATGGTGCACCACAACACTTGTTTTTTTTCCTCCAAATTACAAATAACACCAGGAGTATTAGTAGCAAAGAACCAGTAACGCTTATGGATGTAAAAACAGCATTGACTCTTTTCCTGCTATTTTTCAATGAACTTGATATACCATTGGTGGCAAGGCGAATGTAAAGGACATCTTCAGAATTGACTTCAATGCCATCATTCTGATTCACACTAAGCAAATCCCCGTGCCAGACAGAGCACCCGCTACTGTTATAAGAATAAGCAGTGCAGGAACAGGAGTTGGAACAAGATTCTGCACATTTGCTCTGAGTGGTAGCATCATCTACGCTTTTGGGAGCATAGGGCAATGTAACACGAGCTATGGGACGGAACACGTCTGTCGAATTTGTACATTGTAGTGGAGTATTTCTGGCACAACCCCCTGTTCGATCACCAAGCACCCAATCCTTGGGTGACTTCTGAGAGAAGCCCTCCATGCAGTCACACCATGGGTGTAAATTTCCACTACAGACGGTGAAAGGTCCACAGGTAGCATAGGGCGTGCAGGGGTCAAGGGGGTTTGCAAATACGCTTTGCCAACTCTGTGTGGCCTGCGACCAGACATTTATCATGATCTGACCAGAAATGTCCAAGGACATGAACGCGGAAGAGGAGTTATCCAGCATAGTGTACGCATAGTACTCCTCTTCATCGTTGTTAACATATATGGGCTTCAGCAAACCATTAGTCCTCCGATCCATGTTCAGTATCATATTGATCAGGGGTATGAGTTTCAGCACTTGCTTTTGGGATGCCCAAAGCCAATACACTACCGAGGGATTGCGGCGCTTGAGGACCACCCCGTTGCTGTCTAGCTGAATGCTGTATGAGCCAAGGCCCGGATCGATCAAGCTCTTTCTTGAGACGGCCCCACGAACTAAACCAGTGACCTTGTTCCACCCAAACTTAGCGCCCGGCAGAACAATATCGGTGGGGTAGTCAAAGCTCTGCCAGATCGTTGTGTTGGACAGGTTATCTACGAGCGCGAAGTTTCCACTTTCCGAAAGAACGGCACTAGTAGTACTTAAACTTTTGGCATCCCAAGTCCGATTGACAAACCGGGTGGATGACGACCATATGATGCGTTCGCCAGCATCTCCTAGCGAGACAACAAGGTCGCCGTCTCCTGAGATTCTGAGCTGTGCAAGCTTGATCTCAGTGGCGGCGATTGGATCATCCCTATTAGCAAACCACACAGGAGTACGAACAGGAAGCTCGTTGAACCAGACGCCAAGGTACCAGTTGGGAGAAGTGGTGTTTATGGCCAGTGAGGATGTAGTGTTTATTTGGGACTTACTGATGCTGGGCTGGAAGAAACCAAGTGCGAACTTGCCGTTCCTTGAGATGAGCTTGTCGCCCGCGGCCAGTACCTGGCCTGCCATCAGAGTGTCATCTGCGGTAGAATATGATGGGGCGTGGATAAGAAGCCCCAGTAGCAGTAAGTAGAGAACATCCATGGCGTGGAGAAGGGACTGAATAATGAGCGTGTAAGCTACTATACTATGCTATTCGAGGTAAGGGATGGCAGGAATATAAAGGCTGAACACGGTTTTGTTAGTCGGGGGGGGGGGGGGGGGTGGGGATGCATGTACATGCCGCTGAGCACTAAACTCCATCCATTGAACGCAAATTTGGAGAGTACTGCACTGTTCACGATGGGCATGACACGGCATGCAACAGCACACGTTGGGTCAGTCAAGTCAATTGGTCAAATGATTCAGTCGTTGATTGCAACAGGACTGTCGCTAATTAATAACCTTCCCACTTGTACTACCAGTGGCACTATCCTACGGACCACATGGTCTTTCCTTCAGGTTTGATTCTTCAGTGCGTTTGGTACGGATTCTTTCGAGAATTAGAAACGGTTTTAATCTCGAAATGATTCTAGTCTGGATCAGAATCTCTTTTGAAACTGTTCGACAATTTTTTATGATTTGGATTTAGACCTCTTTTATAATACATTTTTTTCCATTTCTTGTCTTTAAGCTAACATGTTTGTGAGAACACACAAATATATAAAGGTTACAAAATATTATTATTTTTCTTGTTCATGATTCATATAGGTTCATGTGGCATGGTTGGGACGCTGGAAGTGTTTCACTTGTACGTTGACAGGCAAAAAATCGAAATCGTTCTGTGGTGTTTCAGCAGCGAAACGATTCATTTCTTATGCCTTTGGCACCGTTCCGGCTGATTCCAACCAGAAACCGAATCAATTCCATCCGCCAAACACTAGCACATTGTCATACACACAGATAATTTTATGTGTCGTTCACACGAATATGTCAAATTGTCGAAACCACCGCAAAACGAGTTCTAAATCATAAAAAAAATCGGTTGTTGGCTCACATCTTAACGGGTTGGGGTAGCCAACTACTACTACCCTGCAATGTAGTTGAAAATGCTGGTTGTGGAATCTGGTGCAATGTTTCCTCTAGCTAGCTGCCAATCCCAGATCTTTTTCCCATTATTTTTTGTTTTTCAGATTGTTGGGGCCAACCACTGCTCAAATGGACTTGCTCTTCCTGGCACAAGTTTCTCCATAATTCTGCTATAGGGACTTTAATCCTCACCGCCTGCAGCACTTTGTTTTGTTTCGATGTAGGTTGAGGGCAAGATCTGAAGCGTTTGGCTGTCCACACGGCATGCAACAGCACACGTTGGGTCAGTCAGGTCAATTGGTCAAATGATTTGGTCGTTGATTGCAACAGGACTGTCGCTAATTAATAACCTTCCCACTCGTACTAGCAGTGGCACTATCCTATGGACCACATGGTCTTTCCTTCATGTTTGATTCTTCTTAATATCTACATAGTCCGTTCGTTTTTTACAATGTCGTCGTTAGGAGAATAATTTCTCTCTCAAGTTTACTGGACAGTTATCAAAGTGACAAAGTCGTTATGACGATTCTTTCGTGCAATCAGACTACCTTATCTGAGTTGTCTCAATCGCATTCCACGAAAGAAATAACTTTTACTGGAATATTTTAAACATGAAGCTCATACACTTTTTGCTATAGGAATAAGTTCTATTCGACTCTCTCAACTATCGCGCTTGTTTGCTTTTTTTTTTAACCGAAATACCAGATATTTTGACTCTCTCAACTATTCAACTCGTTCGTTTTTTCTATCTCAGATGTTTCGACGGCGGGTTTGTTTGACGTGACAGGGTGATGTGGCAGTTTTGCTGACGTGGTAGGATCCGCTAACGTGAACACCTGATTTGACTTGATTTTATTTTAAATTAGAAAATTAACGACCTCAAAAAATTATAAAATTTTGCAAAAATTTAAACCATTTTACGAGGAACAATTTTTGTTTTCAGACCAATTTCAAATTCGAAACACATTTTATTTTAAAAATTTAGAAAAAAATAACCATAAAAAATAATGTCTTTCGAATTTTGTATAAATAAATCTATTTAGAATTTAGAGATGAGTCCAAAACAAAAGTTATTCCTCATAAAAAGATCTATCATATTTCAAAGTTTCAAATTCATCCGACTCAGAAAGTCATGTTTTTGAGGCAAAACAGTAGACTGCTACTGCATCACGTACCGTTATAAATTTGTATTCCGAAATTTTGTATAAATAAATCTATTTTGAATTTGGAGATGAGTCCAAAACAAAAGTTGTTTCTTATGAATAGATACATCATTCTCCAAAGTTTCAAATTCATACCTCAAAAACATGACTTTATGGACTCAGATGAATTTGAAACTTTGGAGGATGATGGATCTATTCATGAGGAAAAACTTTTGTTTTGTGCTTATATCTAAATTTGAAATCTATTTATTTTTACAAAATTTAGAAAAAAAATATAATGAAACGACGACTCAGCAGCCTACTGTTTTGCCTCAAAAATATGACTTTTCAAACTCGAATGAATTTGAAACTTTGAAGGATGATAGAGCTCTTCATGAGGAATAACTTTTATTTTGTACTCATCTCCAAATTCGAAATATATTTATTTCTACAAATTTTGGAAAAAAAAATTATAATGGAACGGAGACTCAGCATCAGCCTATTATTTTGTCTAAAAACATGAGTTTTCGAACTCGGATGAATTTGAAACTTTGAAGGATGATATATTTCTTCATTAGAAAAAAATTTTGTTTTGGAATCATCCCCAAATTCGAAGTAGATTTATTTATACAAAATTCGGAAGACATATTATTTTTTATGGTTATTTCTTTTCTAAGTTTGTAAAATAAAACGTGTTTCAAATTTGAAATTGGTCCAAAAACAAAATTTGTTCCTTATAAAATGATTTAAATTTCTGGAAAGTTTTATAATTTTCTGAGGTTATTTGTTTTCTAATTTAGAATAAAATCAGGCTAAATTAGGTGTCCACGTCAACGGATTCTGCCACGTCACTCTGCCACATCAGCAAAACCGCCGTCGAAACAGTCGAGGGAGGAAAAATGAACGGATTGAATAGTTGAGGGAGTCAAAATATCTGGTATTTTGATTGAGAGAGAAAAAGCGAACAAACGCGATAGTTGAGGGAGTGAAATATGACTTATTTCTTTGTTATATTGCGAGGAATATTTTTTATCCAGTTAGTTGGATGTTGACACTTTTTTTTCCGGTCACACACCGATAGCACTAGGTCGTGCGGGTCCCAACGGACGAGTTCGACTAGGTTGTCTCCGATCGGTTCGTGAAGATGTAGGTGTCACGATTTCGCTGTGAAAGGCGGCTAAGTTTACGGGCAAACCTGTAAAGTGATAGACAACGCGCTTTCATATCGAATAACGACTAGTTTACGAGCAAACTAGTAAAGGCAGTCGAATCTTCCGCCCGAGAGGAACTCCGTCTAGGCATGAGCGTCGCCGAACGTGCCCTAGGTCGGTCGGCAGGCCTTAGGATGTCATCTATGGCTGTAGAGACCGTGGATGAACAGCATAGGGGTTGAAAGAGGATTAGGATTTGGAGAGGTAAAAAGTAAAAAGACAATTGGTAGAATCGATTGGGTTACCCTCTTAATCGTCCTGAGGCCTCTTTATATAGAGGTGAGGTGGTCTTGTCTCGTGCAGCCACGAATCTTCTTGATTAAAAAACAAATAAGCTCCAATTTGGTATAAAAACTACCAAAAACAGACATAGATACCAGATACTCTGGCCTTAGGTCAGACACTCTGGTACCGGATGTTTCGGCACATTGTCGGACCCTTCGGGGGTCTAAAATGCGGTTTCAAAAGGGGGTTTGCCGGAGTCTCTGGCCTTGGGCTGGACACTTGGGTACCGGACACTTCGGTACATTGCCGGACACTCTGGGGGTCCAAAAATGTGATTGTAGAAAGGGGTCTGCCGAAGTCTCTGGCCCTGTCGTAGCCATTTTTGTTAACGCCATAATTTTCTCATTCGGCTTCCGATTTAGTTGATCCATATATCTGTTTTGATGGTCTCAGTGAGGGCTACATTTGGGAACCTTCAAATCATAGATTTGGCTTCATTTTGATGCCTTTTTAAGCATTTCTTTCCTTCTTTAAGTAGAATTTATCAAACTTTTCGACAATATCTTCCACGTCTTGAAAAGCATGTTAAAAAATAATTCTCGCACAATAACCATTATCAGCCAAAATCTCCTACCATATTTCGGCTTGTCAAACATGAATTTCATCTTTCTGGGATGTAAATTTTGAGTGCCAACACATGCCCCCGTGTTTTTTGGTAAAGTTTACAATAAAAAAACATCCTTTGGACTCAAAATTAGGTCTAGAGTGATAAACAAAAAATCCATTGGCCATGTTATCTCATAAGATGATATTCATATTCTTGACCGAATGGAACTAAGCATTTTACTGCACGCTTGACATGCATGACAAATATTTCTATTGTAGCATCTTCTTCCTTATATTTCACTTAGTGACTTTTGCCCCCCAGAGTGCCGAAATCATTAGTAGCTCAATGATGGTTGGTTACAACTCATCGGCTATAGAAGTCTTAAGATCTTCTACCTCTGTCAAAATTATGTTATTCTGCATTTAAACACTCTCATCAAACATGTTCGGTAATAGAACTTAATGGTCCATAAAAATGCTTATATACCGAACTTTGAACTTTCTTTGAAACATTGAGCTAGAATCGCATGAACAATGACTAAAAAGATTCTCTAGCACTTTGATTCGGCTCTACCCAACTTTAGAACAAAAATAGTTGAATTGTCACTTCCTCAATCAAAACTGGAACTTTCTGATTGCCAAACCGAAACTTACTGTGTTTTCAAGATTTTGACATTGGCAATTTCGAGTATCGGTCATTTGACAACTGAAAATTAAGTTTCATCAGTATTGCAACCGGATACTCATCATGCCAAACATATCTACAATCATTATGTGTCTAAATGCTTAACAACACCAAATTCATGATATAAGATTTAGCATATAGACATACATCAATGTTAGCACTATGATCCATCCTTCATATAACTTATATGACCAAAATAGACTCGAAGAAGTAATACAAATGCCATATATGTAGTTATTTCGGTCTTCATAACTAAAATTAATTTCAACAATTCTATGGCCATTTGAACATAACTCATCATGGCATGAGCAATATTTGTGCTCCCAAGGATTAAAATATGACCAAGAAGGATGAGAGCAAACATATGAAGATGGCTCCAAGTCATACGCATTGGTGACATGGACAATGAATCAAGATGAAGAAATGATCAATAATCTTGATGATCAGGCACATACCTTAATTGTTTCTTAGCCCTTCTTTTTTCTACTATCTTCTTTGCACCCATCTCTTGACCACCATGATCGTGACGTTCTTGCAAACTCTCTTTGCGAATCCATACCATGCCCTTCTCTTTCAACTCTTCCGCACTAAGTTTTTGCAATTCCTTCATTTGCCAATTTGAAAAACCGAGTGGATCTCTCGATTTTGTCTTTGTCTTGGGAATTGGCAATTCTAATTTGCTCTTGGACACCTCCAACTTCTTTAGTTTAGATTTGACATCAAGAATATCAACACTTGGTTGTTTCATCTTTTTGCCATTAATAGCCGAAGCTTTCAAAGCATGAATTGGCTTTTCTTCGCTTAAATTCAGATCCAAATTGTCATCCTTACGACCTTCTTTTTTGACACAATAGACTTGTCGAACCACCTTCCTGTTCTCTTGATCTATTGACCGATTCTTCTTATCAAAACGGTCTCTCGTGTATGGTTTTCATCTAGTGGTTTGCCTTCTTGTATTTATATTTTGCCTAGGATAGAATTGAGGTTGCATCCATGAACCACGCCACTCCCATGATGAATAAAGATGAAAACCTATAGTAGGTGATCCATATGGCATTGGTATAATCGGCATAAAAGGAAGATGTGGAGCCTATGCATAAAGTTTCTTCCTTTGCCGATTTGAATCCTCATGTTTGTATTGTGGAGGTACTCTTGGTGGCTTAGGGTAATTAGGCTTAGAAGTACTCCTTGCATCTCTTTCTTTTACATATTTAGCCAAAAGCTCCTCAAAAATAAGCTTTAGCTTTCTACCCTCATGTTGACCATGGCATTTACCTCCATCAACCTTTTTAAATCGACTCTTGGATTTTTGCTCATTTCATTGACTTTGAGAAAACCGAAAGTTCCAGTTTGGCAAACTGGAAGTTTCGGTTTTTCTACTTTGCTAGGTTTGGCCGATTTGAAGTTAATCGGTCATGAGCAAGCTTAAAAACCTTTTGCTGCCCCCAAATATATGATGGATCTTCTACAATCTCTATAAAGTCATCACCTTTAACAATGCCATCTTTAATCTCATTGGTAATTGTATTCTCTTCATTTAGGGGCTTTAAATTATTTTTGTCAAGAATCAACTTGTTGCTTTTAGATGAATCATCCTGTGACCGATTTGATAACCTTTTACTATCAAGATCAATTGGAGCCAACTGGTTACTCTTATGTGTTTTTCCAAAACTCCATCGTCCATCGTTGATGGCCGATTGGACTTTGTGACGGAACATACTGCAATTCTTAGTACTATGATCAAAAGAGTTATGCCATTTACAATATGTTCGCTTCCCTACATTTTGAAGTGATGATATGACTTTATGATCCATGAGACTAATAAAATTATTCTCTAGCAAGCTATCAAATAGATCATGACACAAAGTCAAATCAAAAGTGTACATCATTTTCTTTAACCAATTCTTTTGAGGAGACGGCTTTAGGACTAAACAAGCGAACGGTTCAGATTTCTCATCAATCCATTCGGCCGTACATGTACTTGTGTTTCCATTTTCGGATGCTTTAGAATTTGTTACCACACTAGCCTCAGTTTTTTGCGACATTGGTTAATCTTGATTTTGTTCTTTTAAAACCCAAATGGCCACAAGTAAACCATTTAGATAACAACTTGGGCAATGATGAGGTTGAAAATTTGAATGCCAAGATATTGCTATTATTAGACTTTCTAATTTTAACAATGCGTTGGCCGATACTATGTGAAGACTCTCCATTCCTAACAAGTAATTTACCCTCCGCAGCCGATCTCTTAGAATCATTTACCATGGTAGCACTAATGGTTGTATCAACAGAAAACTTGTGATCTGATTGGGAATTGAGGAAAGTACTTGTAAAACATACTTTATCAAAAATGTTGGAGAGGTGTGGAACCTTGATATGAACTGATGAAAACCGAAAGTCGAAAGTTCTGGTTTTTCAGAGTGGTTGGGGATTACCAAACTGTGGTATGTCAACGCTTTTGTCTTCCTTTCATCTCTATTTCCAGGCTCCTGTTGATGCTTTTCATTGGAGGGTGAGAAGGGTTCCTTAATTTTTATGATTTTACCTTGTTCGTCCTTCTCAAAGCATGAGAGGAATTCTTGAAGTTCTTTAACCTCTTGTGCCTTACACTGCTCCTCTATGGCCCTCAGATGTTCTAGGAGCATCTTCCGGACCTCCTCGGGAACCTCATCTATAGATGTCAGATGGATGCATGTAACGGTGTTGGAGCTCACGGTAGGAAGGGGCGAATTCGGCTTTGCATTAGCCTGAACTTCTATTCTTGTGACACATGAATCAGCATATGGCAATCGAGAATAATTTGAGGTGAAGTGTGAATTAACATAGCTATATGATGGTTCATTTATTCGGCTATGATTATTATTCGCACCTAGAGGCGAATTAGTGGACGAGGCATATGCAAGTGTAGCATGTGGAGGTATGTGAATACTTGCTAAATTTTTATTAATTTGGCTACAATTTTCAACAACGTAAGAAGCCAAATTATGATCATTAAGACTTTGAGTATAGTGTTGAATTTGTAGGTGTAACCTCAACTCTAGTAATATGCGAGGCATCATATGGCACTTGAGAACAATTAGATGAAATATATGAACTAGCATGGCCATATGTGTCATATATCGGCACATTATATGAAGCTATCATAGATGGTGCAATTGGTGTCGATGCATTGAAAGAAGAAACATTATATTGAGTATTCATAAAATTATTGGTATGTGATGATTCATAAAACTTAGCCGAACCCATCATGTTGGCCTGACCTTGATAACTACCCATCGGCATATGAGCTTGCCCCATTGCCGATACATAAGGATATGTATATTGAATGTTGCCAGTAGAATTTAAACTTGGAGCAAATGCGTCATCAACAATGTGTCTATGCATATATTCAGAATGATGATTCGAATAGTTAAGACCACTATATGTATAATGACTAGTTGATACAATATGCTCACTAGTGTATCTAGCAACATCAATATGAGAAGTTGCGATGTTTGCAAAATAAGCATTAAGTGCTGATATTGCATATTGTACCTTGTGATTATCGTGGCGATATGGATAGCCCGCCATGTGTTTGCTTCTATTCTTTTATTGATGAAACCGCAATAATAAGGTGGCCTTAATTCCTTTTTCTTCTTTGTTCTTGGCTCTTACGAGTAAAACCTGCTCAATAAGAACAATCGCAAGTAGATGCAATCGGCCCAAGGAGGCCAGATGTAATGGTGATGGCAAACCACAAAGATGGATCAATTAGAGAAAAGGCCAGGTTAGAAAAATTCGGTTGTTATAATAAAAAACGAGTAATCTTCCCCAACGGAGTTGCCAAAAAGTGTGTTGATGTTTTTTTTCCGTCACACACCAAAAGCACTAGATCGTGCGGGTCGCAACAGACTAGATCGGCAAAGTTGCCTCTGATTGGTTCGTGAAGATGTAGGTGACATGATTTCGCTATGAAAGGCGGTTAGGTTTACGGACAAACCTGCAAAGTGGTAGACAACGCACTTTCGTGTCGAAGAAAAACTAGTTTATGAGCAAACTAGCGAAGACCGTCGAATCTCCCACCCGGGAGGGATCTCGTCTAGGCGTGAGCGTCGCCGGATGTGCCCTAGGACGTCATCTATGGCCGTGGAGACCAGTGGATCAGCATCATAGGGGGTTGGAAGAGGATTAGGGTTTGGAGAGCTAAAAAGTAAAGGGGCAATTAGTGGAATCCATTGGGTTACCCTCTCAATCGGCCTTAGGCCTCTTTACATAGAGGTGGGCTGGTCTTACCCCCTGCAGCCACGAATCTCCTTGATTAGAAAACAAATAAGCTCTGATCTCGTGTAAAAACTACCAAAAATAGACTTGGGTACCGGTCCAACCCTAGGCCGGACACTCCGGTACCAGATGTTCCAGCACATTGTCGGACCCTCCGAGGGTCTAAAATGCGGTTCCAGAAGTGCCCAGAAACTTCGGTACATTGCCGGACACTTTGGGGGTCCAAAAATGCGATTCCAAAAAGGGGTCTGATTTAGGTGATCCATATATCCGTTTTGATCATCTTGGCGAGGGCTATGTTTTGGAACTTTCAAATCATAGATTTGACTTCATCTTCATGCCTTTTTAAGAACTTCTTTCCTTCTTTAGTAGAATTTAGCCAAACTTTTCAACAATATCTTCCACGTCTTGAAAAACATGTTGAAAAATAGTTCTCGCAAAATAACCATCATCAGCCGAAATCTCCTACCATATTTCGGCTTGTCAAACATGAATTTCCGATCTTTTCGGGATGTAAATTTTGAGTGTCAACACTGGAACTTTCTAATTAAAATATTAGTTTCGTTAGAGATAATTTAGTCGCCAGTATCGAATAAGTAACGTAGGGTTATTGTTGGCCATCTTGCTATGTTCATTTAAAGAACATACGGTTTGGGCCTAACCTTTGCGTTTCGTTAAGGGAGAGTGCATGCCCTGTTTGAACAACAGTGTTTGACGAGACCAAAATAGTATAACGAGCTCACACATACAGTGCCTTTTTAAGCACTTCTTTCCTTCTTTAGTAGAATTTAGCCAAATTTTTCGACAATATCTTCACGTCTTGAAAAGCATGTTGAAAAATAATTCTCGCAAAATAACCATCATCAGCCGAAATACTCCTACCATATTTCGGCTTATCAAACATGAATTTTTGATCTTCCCGGGATGTAAATTTTGAGTGTCAACACTAGAACTTTCTAATTAAAATATTAGTTTTGTTAGAGATAATTTAGTCGCCAGTATCGAATAAGTAACGTAGGATGACGGTTGGCCATCTTGCTATGTTCATTTAAAGAACATATGATTTGGGCCTAAGCTTTGCGTTTCGTTAAGGGAGAGTGCATCCTGTTAACACTTCGGTTGTAACAGTGTTTGATGAGACCAAAATAGTATAACGAGCTCACACATACAGTTGATCATTATTAATTAGGGAAACTCATTGGATTTTTTTCTAGCCACTCCTTTCTAGAAAGAAGTATATGAAAATGGTGAGACCGAGGAAGCACATTTGTAGATACTCTTGTCAAAATATTTGTGAAGAAATTTACTGCTAGTTATTTTTTATATGTTCGACTTCAAATCAATCAACGGTGGAGCTCTGGAACCTTGATTTTGCCGGGTAATACCCCTGCATCCGCGTCTCTGTCGATGCCTACGACTAGGAGATGAACCACTCCTTCCTAAGGCCTTGTTCGGCACGAAGTGGAATGATTCCGGGCGTGATTGCTTTCGACCTTGATTTTACTTTTATGTCATGTTTAGTTTCGGCGCATGTTCTAAAACAATGTGAGCAATGTTTGATAGGATACAAATCAGCTTACAACACCATGGTGAAGTTAGGATTCGGTTTGATTCCAAGACCCTTGAGGTGCGGTTTGCTTCCTAGTCGAATAGGGGACAAATTCTAGATTTGGGTTCGGATTCAATTCACAAGTTGCACAAATAAGTTGCCACATAATTTGGATGAGAATAAGATTCATTAGACTTGGAATCAATCCGATCGGAACCAATCCAACGTAACCAAACAAAGCCTAACCAGGTTGGTGGCCATCTATTCGAGCACGATCACCTCACCATGCTGTCCAGCCGGATATCGCCATTGGTCGGCCACAGTTGCACCCCTCCTCATCCTTCGCCACTACTACAAAAACTATTTATCCCAATACCTCTCTTCTAATCATACATGCGGTTTTAAATTATTATCCGCCTTTATTGAGAAATGAGTGGGCCCATGATAAAGAGCCGCCTATGGAAATAAAAGAATGCAAGCGGTTTTCCTAAATATCCGCCTGCAGAAATACTCTCTTTTGCACAGGTGGCAGGTTATATGAACTGCCTGCATTAGGCTCTTTTCCACTGGCGGTAGTTGTAAATTGCTGCTGCGTGCCGACCAGCGAACACATGCTAGTGAGCTTGTTCCACCTCACCGATTTAGTGCTTCCTCAGGTAGCCAATCCGGAGCGAGTCACGTTCTCCGTGAGATACTAAATGCCGGGCCCTCTCTCTCTCTCTCCCCACCCACTCTCTTCTCTCTCTCTCACAGAATCATCCCGACCCTTCCAGATCCATCTCTCTCTCTTCTCTCCCATCCTCTGTGCCGCCTTCCCCTAGCCGTCGTACGCCGCCCGTCGCCCCGCCCCGCGCGT
>BCLG01003874.1:2753-23427 GCA_001602295.1 Zoysia matrella
AAATGTTCAATTTCAGCACTAGTGAATAGATAAAAATTAAGAGTATCAAATTCATTCACTTTTTGTTGTATACAAAGAATAGAAACATCGGCACATACCATCTCATTATCACATGAACCTGTGGGCAAATCAAACATTGACAAAGATGAATAGATAAAAGGTGACACTAACGATTGCTTTACAAAAGTAGGATAGACAAGAAATTTTTTCACAACTAAAATATTGTCACCTTTTGTAGATCGATGATCAATATGTTTCTTCTCATTTTCAGCAATACCTTTTGGAGTGTTATGATTCATCTCATCTTGTGCTATGCATGAAACATTGTGTATCTCTTCTTTTATCATGTTCATCTTCTTGTTTGATCTCAATTTCCTACAAAATGTTTGGTGCAACAGGAGGCACACTAGAAAGCTCCTCCAAAGAGTGTACATCGCAACTTGACATAGGTTCAGAAGATGTATCAACAAAGTTTCTTATTAAATTTTAGCGTCAGTCTGTGTCAGAGAAATTTTTCAGTCATATATAAACATGGGCACCAAATTAAAGCACTATCAACTAATGCACTAGAAATTTTCAAAAGCTTTCTCCTTTCACACGTAGGGCATTGTGCAAATATATTATCCATCTCTCTCTCCCAAGCAATATATTTAAAAGAATCTAAACAATCATATAAAGGAAGAGATATGCATCAAGATTATATGCACCATTAAACGGAGGTATCTTAAATTTAATCTTACCAAAGCATCATCATTATTGCGTGCTGCCATACCTTGGCGATTGCGACGCAACCGTGGTTGATGACGAACCTCTTGATCATCTTGTTCAGAATCAGCAGAATACTCATCAAAGTTATCCCCTCCAGCTTGCCTCCATTGTTGTTGTTGTTGTCGTCCTGCGGTGGGTTTCCACCACCATAATTTCGGTCATTCAAACACCTCAATATAGCAGTGAGGTTGGTCTTTAGTGTAGCAACTGAAGTCTCCAGTGCAGCAAGCTTGTTGTTGCCTTCAATCTATTGGTCTCTAATGCTCCTAGCCTTTCATTAGTCACTTGCAAATCTGAATCAATTCCTTCCGTGTGCAGCCTCACCCTTTGCTCAAAATGTTGTATGATGCCCCTTGTACGAGGGGAATGTGGATCACCCCGATCACCTTCTGAGCTTGACATGGTTAGATGCACAACACAAAAGGAAAAGGTGAAGAGACAAGACTCCCTAACACTACTAAGATGTATATTCTGCAAGGCTCTCACTCTCTACCCTTTCACACAAGCTCTTACCAATTCTCACCTTGCTCAACAGGAGAGTGACGACTACGTCAGCAATTCTCCTTCTTGACGAACTTCTTGAATTTCCTTTTAGGCTTGCGTTCTTTATCATCACTCTCAATAGATGCTTCCTTCTTGCTCTCCTTTTTGGGCTTGAAACACTCCTTAGCGAAATGGCCTTTTTTGCCACAAATGAAGCACACGAAGTTCCTCTTGGAAGATGAGGGTCTTCCCTTACGAAATAGCTTCTTCACCAAGAGCTCAAGGTCCTCATTATCACTCTTCTCATCCTCATCTTCCTCCACCTTTTTCTTCTTATTGTTCTTGCCATTGGATGATTCTTGATCAACTTGTAGTGCAAGATTCTTGGGCAATTGAGAGTTGTTGGAGCTACCCAACATGTATCCCTCATTGGCCGTGAGCTTGCCTAGCATAACATCAACGGTGAGAGTAGCCAAGTTGGCTTGAAAAGAGACACATGACGATGGAGTAGCAGCTTGGCGGCAACATTCTCAAGAGATTTCTCATAATCTCCACATCATCAATTTTTTCCTTGAGGCCCAAGGCGTTGATCTCCTCCATCACTACATGCAAGTGAGAATAAACATCATTAGCTTTTTCATGAGATTGCATGGTGATGAAATCATATTTGTTCTTAAGAATTTCCTTGGCCTCAGAGGAGCTCTCATGGATGTTTTGCAATTGAATCTATATCTCATGCGCGGTGGATGATGCATTGATTTTAGAAAAAACATTTTTAGAAATGAATCCAAACATGGCATTCATGGACTTAGCATTGTATTTAATGAAAATGGAATCAAGTCTCCCATTCTCATTTGTAGCATTGTTAGTAACTTGCCACGCTTACCCATCGATTGACTCTTGGTAGGCTTGCATGCGAGCCTTTCAATAAGAGTAATCGTCCCCATCAAATACGGGCGGAGTCTCCATCCTGTTTGGCATCCTTACTCAAAGCGGTGAAGCCTGAAAATAAGTACTTGGCTCTGATATCACTTGTAAGGATCAAGGACACCGAGAAGAGGGTTGAATCGGTGGACTTATAGCACTAATTTCGCTACAAATTAAACCTATAAGACTTGATTGCAACAGAAGCAAACTTAAACAAGTCTAGTAGGCTAAGACCCCTAACAATGCTAGTGATAAAGACATAACAACAAGCAAGCACTAGCACAATAGCCACCAAGAGGAATCAAAGAACAAACTATCACACTAATCAAACGGTAAGTAAATGCGGTAAGTATAGAGAGTGAGATAGAGAGTGCTCAGTGATTCTTTCCTGAGTTCTCGGAAGGTAGGCGCCTTCCTTTAATTCTCGTTGGATCACTCCCGTCGGAGTCCTGGTCCCTCCCATCGTTCCTCAAACGATGCTCACAAAGGTACACTTCACTCCCAGAGTGAAGACACCGGTGGCCCGACTGTCGCACACAATACTCAAGTGCAAGAGCAAGCCTCCAAGGCTCGGGCGCTCCTCTTGGTGTCTCTTTCGAGCTAGGGAAACACCCTATATGGAATCCATTCCATATGACACCGGACTGTTCGGTGCATACCTTCATCGGACTGTCCAGTGACTTTCACTTTTGGATTCCCAGAGACACCTTCTTTGGACTTTAGCTTCTGGCTCACTGGACTGTCCGGTCATTACACCGACGAACTGTCCGGTGACTGATTCTCCTCGACTCCAGAGAGCACCTCTCTAGAGTGGCTCCTCCAGGGTTAACCAGACTGTGCGATGACCTCACAAGACTGTTCGGTGGTTGAATCTTCAGCTGGTCTTGAGCTTCGGTCTTTGACTTCACTTTCTCTGCCATCTTTGGTGCTTTTTGAGGATCGAAGGAGCATTCTGGTGACTGATTCTCCTTGACTCTAGAGAGCACCTCTCTCTGGACTGGGACCTCCAGGGTTCACCGAACTGTCCCGTGACCTCACCGGACTATCTGGTGGCTGAATCTTCAGTTGGTCTTGAGCTCCGGTCTTCGACTTTGCTTCCTCTGCCATGTTTAGTGCTTTTTGAGGATCTAAGGAGCATTCACACCCTCTAACACATATATGACAGGAGATAAATGACCTTACCCTCTTAATAGTACCGATGTTCCGATGGACTCTAGCTAGTCTTTAGCCTTGGTCCTCCGATGCTCAACAGCTCCTCTTCTAGGGTTCGTCCGTATCCTCCGAGAAAGCGCACCATATTGAAGTAGAATTAGCGGGGTGGTACCTACAACACAACCGTTACCTATGGTGTCCATTCAATCATCAAAATCAATTCATACTTTTTAGGGGACTTTAAAGGTCATGAAGCTAACAATCTCTCCTTTTTGGTGATTGATGACAATCATAGTACTCACAAACAGCTCAAATGAGATGAAGGAAGATAGAGAATAAATCAGCATCTCGAAAAAACACTTACCCCCTACCTTGATGACTCTTCAGAAAAATTTTGCAAAAGTTTCCCTCTTTTGTCATGGGTAAGAAGAGTCGCTCTCCTCCGGTTCCCCACCTGTTTGATAGCTCTCTCTCCCCTTTGTCATCTAATCATCCAAAAAGATGGTACCGAAGAAGCAAATAGAGAGGGAGAACACTGCTTTGACAAAGAATAGTGCACGATAGAGCATGAGACGGGAGTGCACATGCACAAAAGAACCTGGAAAACAGATAAAGCACTAGGAGCCATACACAAAAAAACCGCGGGGTTAGTCCAAAAACCGAAAGCATTCCAATGAGCTAAAAGAGTCAAATGAAACACAAGCTCATCAAAATGCCACGAAGAGCTAATAAAATCCGCCAAATAAGATCCAAAAGCCCTATCTACCCATTCACAGCCTCCCCCAAGACAGCTAACTACTCAAAAAGTGATACACCACAAGTCTCTCACCCAAGCTCCAATAAGAATAACTAATCTTGCGCGGCTGAAGAGCTGGGTGCAGTGACGGTCAGTGGCTGCTCCTCTGAAGCTGGCTCGGCTGCTGGTGCTGACACATCTCCTCCAGGCTGCTTAGAATCATCAAAGACACTCGAACCGAAGAAAGACGTCGGGGAGGTGGTGATCTCTAGCAAAGCTGAATACTCCTTCTCGGTCATAACTTTGGCTCTCCTCAGCAACAGACATATGTAGGGAGCAAAAGGTAACTGTCGAGCGTCAATCCCCTCATATACAACGTCCTCCATCTGTGCAAGCAGCAAGTCTGTTAGATCAAAGACCTCATGCCTCAGCAAGTAGCAAAGCAACCACTGATGTAGAAAGATAACATGCTCTCTGTAGCCAACTCTCGAGGCTATCATCCTGCCCAGCAACCCTCACAAGACTCGTGCCTTTTGTGTCAACCTCAAAGGGTGCCTAGAGTAATGCTCCCATGTGGTGGCGGGTACGCAATACTCAGTCTCTCATCGCTCGGCTCCATCCCTCCAAACAGATGATATGGTGGCAAGAAATCCGAATGAGCCAGAGCATGGATCTGTGTCTTAGAAGATACAAACTCCACAGCTGCTATAACATTGGATCTCTCAAACTGGTGTGGCTCCCCTCGATACATGAACCAAAGATAAGACCTATCAAGGGAGATCCAGAGTGAGGCATAGAACTCTAGTACAACCTCCTCACTATATCTCAGAGGCTGGGTAACCAACTCTGTGAAGCCTAAAACATATGCTATATGCTTCTATCCCAGCTCCTCTGCTCAGTGCCTCAAAAGAACAATGACGGTGAGCGGCAAACACTAGGAGGTCTGTAGGACACAATAATACACATAATACACAACAGAATGAATATCAAAATAATACTCCGAATTACAACAAATATCAGAGACAACAACCCTTAGCGGCAGCAGGGTATGGATGGCCACCATCCAACACTCGCTGGCCGGCTAAAGGCAAAACAAACAGCAGAAAATTGAGGCTTGAATCCACAAGTAGACTTGGGGAATGGAACGAAACCAGCGCGTTGTCGTCTTCTACAAAGTCCTCACTATCTAAACAAAACCACAGAAGTAAATGGGTGAGTACGTACAGTACTCAGCAAGCCCTAACACATAGCATGGGTACATGAATAGATGCATATTCGGTTCTGGCAAGAAAAAGGCTATAGAGTCTGTTTTGCACAAAGCTAGTTTTCATGCATGTTTCCCTACTGGACAGAGTTCAAAACAGCAGAGGAAAATCCTTTTCTTTGTCATATTTTAATAGGTGGACCTGTGGAGGAACTTAATCCACTCCATCAGTTCCCATATTTTCACTGGACGGGCCTCCATCACCCCTTCTAGACACTATTCCAAAACACAGGTAGCTGCACCCACTCACACTCCAAGGAAATATGTAGAGACTAATCATTATGTACCCAAACATTAGCGTGTCAATACCGTGACAACGGCCGTTCCCGAAGGATTTTTACACTCTGCAGAGGTTGTATACTGTACCCACAGGCTATGCTCCACTTGCGCGACAGAGTTCCATAACGTTTACTCCAACATCCACTTAGTTCCCACAGATTCCAATCAAGATGCATCCAGAGGCTATCAGTCAGGGTTCACGTAGCTCCCGATGACGCGACGGTGTACGTCCTCGGAGCCGGACGTGGGGATGCTCATCCACGTCCTCTCCTGGTCCCCTCGGGTCACATAGCTAAACCAGGGGCTATATCAGTGGGCTTACGGTCCCATGACGAGAGAAATTACATTGTCGAAAGCTGGACCGTGAGTATCTCACGTCTTCTCCTGGCCTCTCGTGTCCTACTGACCTCCTAATGGCTCACTGTGGGTAACCAAAGTAGGAGGGGTAAGTCCTGCCTAAGATAGGTTCTGTGGTTGCATGTAATCATTAAGTTGAGTGCTAATGAACCGGTCCTTATATGGCAGGGGCTGCGGCTCGTCCACGGCAGGTGGACACTAGTACCATCACCTAGCATCATCACATAGCACCATCATCTTCTGTGAGCCCTGCCCCACAACAAGAATCACCCAGCTTCACCTAGCACATGTTGCACTAAGCCCACCTCATTTTATTTTACTCACACCACCAAACTCATTTTAACGCAGTTTGCAAATAATTGGTGTATGGTGTGGCAATGCTCAGCATTGCAAGAGGGGTCTTAAGCATTCGAATATCAAGGGAACTTTCCGTTCGTTAAAAGAATTTAACAAAGGAATTCCTATATTTACAAGGGAGTATCAAACAACGGGTAAACAAGGTATATTCTATATTAATGCAAGCAAGTAACTGACATTAATATAGAAGTAATAACAACCTAGGTTTGATAGCTAATCGATGGTTTTGAACATAAGCAAACACATATATCATGCAAGCAATCTGGGCTCTAATAGGTGCATTGCAAATCATGGGATAAATATGATCAAAGGGGTTAGAGCTTGCCTGCAATTTTCCTAATCTTCTGAGCTTGATTCTTCAGTTTCTTCTTCCAAAATTCAGATCTCCAACTCTGACTTGGTGTCCAGAACTTCAGGCTTCTCCTCATTCAAGTGCAACTCCTAGCTCCTCTTGAATCTTGGTTCTTCCGCCCACTCAACGTCATCTGCGCAATGGAAGACGCCTAATACAAACTACCGCAAAGCAAAGCTCGGGAAGAAGAGATAAAACACGAATAAAACTCCACAAGAGATCCAGTAAAATCCGGAAGGAGACAGATGATAGATCATGCATGCTTCTGTGATATATCGCTAAGTGCAGTTTAATGGGTAGCTGATGCGGTGTGCTAATGTGAGAAGGAGAGATCAGTGTTTGAATTATAAGGGCTGACCCAACAAGGTGGTGACAGGTTGGGCATGTTTATTTTACTATTTATTATATGTTAGTGACTGCTAGATTCGTTTCATGCTGTGCTTAGTGTCTAAGTATGGGAAGTGAAGTGAACTGGAAAATAGGATGTGGTGTGTGATGGTGCGCAGCACTGTGGACCCTTGTGTCCAGTGCTGAAATTCTTCTGGCGTTCTAGCGCCTTTTGCTGGTCTGTGTGTGAGCTCAGGGGGGTGGAGAAGTGCTCAGGTGCTGGTGCGCCGTGATGAACCTATTGCACGTGTTCCGGGTATTTTCAGTGAGCCACTTCTCTCATGCTCTGTGAGTGTGTTTAGAGAGAGAGAGATAGCTGGGCCAACGGTTTTAAGCCACATTTATTCAGTGACTAAGTGGAGACCGTTGCGGCGTTGTTGGGCACTTGGCAGAGCCGGCTGCTGGACACACACGAGGGCGCGTGTCCCTGGCGTTCGGGCGCCAGTGGAGCTGACTGCCGGTCGCTCGCTTAATCTTGTGCTTTTAATTCACAAGATTAGTGGGTGTTTGTGCACTAGTACCGTCGTGTGTTATTTCTAGTGTCAACACCGTGTGGTGCTCGAAATGCCGATCACAACGATACAAGGATCGTTGGAAACGGGGCAGTGGTGAGGTGGTAGTGTGGCAAACAGAGAGCTGGGGCTGGAATCGAGAAAAGACCAGTGGATACACTGTCCAGCCCGTGTCCACGGCCTCTGGACACGTCGGGCACGAATTGCCGGACACCACGATCCGATTCCAGTAAGGGGGCCACTGGACACTCCGGCATATTACCGGATACTCTGGTGGACAACACCCCGGTTCCAGAGAAGGCTTGCCGGATGCTCCCGCAGGGTACCGGATTCTTCAAAGCTTCATTAGAGCGCAACAATGCATTATGATTCTCACTTAGCTCTACGTGCTTCGCTTTGAGATCCTCATAGGACTCACGTAGAACACTATGAGAGTGCTTAAATGTATTGAGCTCCCCCTCAAGCTCTCAAACTCAGAATACCGCTACTTCATGCTCCTAGGTCACCACCTCGATCTTCTTGGTATTCTTGATGATAGTCTTGTTGGCCTTCTCGAGGAAGAGGACAAGATCATTGTAGCTCAGTACATCATCTTCATTATCATAGCTCTCCTCTTCTCCCTCAAGATCATCATCCTCATCAATGAAGCCCTCACAACTTCGGACCGTCAAGCATAATGGTGGTGGTGGTAGCTCATTGGTGGAGCTTGTCATGACAATACCCGCGAGCTCTTCTTCACTTGAAGATAAAGAGTCCGAATCATCGTCGGTGAGCCACTCATCAACAATATAAGCTTTGTGCGGGGACTCCTTCGCCTTGCTCTTGCTCTCCTTCTCGACAAAGAACTTCTTATTGAATTTACTTTTAGGCTTACGTTCTTCATCATCACTCTTACTAGATGCTTCCTTCTTGCTCTTCTTCTTGGGCTTGGGACACTCCTTAGCGAAATAGCCTTTCTTGCCACAATTGAAGCACCCGAAGTTTCTCTTGGAATATGAAGGTCTTCCCTTACGAAATAGCTTCTTCATCAAGAGCGCAAAGTCCTCATTATCACTCTCCTCATCCTCATCTTCCTCCACCTTCTTCTTGTTGTTGTTCTTGCCATTGGGTAATTCTTGATCAACTTGTAGTGTAAGATTCTTGGGCAATTAAGAGTCGGTGGAGCTGCCCAATATGTATCCCTCATTAGCCGTGAGCTTGCCTAACATAACGTCAAAGGAGAGAGTAGCCAAGTTGGCTTGAAAGAGACACGTGACAATGGAGTTGTAGCTTGGCGGCAACATCCTCAAGAGCTTTCTTATAATCTCCACATCATCAATTTTGTCCTTGAGGCCTAAGGCGTTGATCACCTCCACCACTACATACAAGCGAGAATAAACATCATTAGCTTTTTCATGAGATTGCATGATGATGAAATCATATTTGTTCTTAAGAATTTCCTTGGCCGCAGAGGAGCTCTCATGGATGTTTTGCAATTAAATCCATATCTCATGCGCAGTGGATGATGCATTGATTTTAGAAAAGATATTTTTAGAAATGCATCCAAACATGGCATTCTTAGCCTTAGCTTTGTATTTAATAAAAATGGGATCAAGTCTCTCATTCTCATTCGTAGCATTGTTAGTAACTTGTCACACTTTCCTATCAATCGACTCTAGGTAGGCTTGCATGCGAGCCATCCAATAAGAGTAATCGTCCCCATCGAATTCCATCCCGTTTAGCATCTTACTCAAGGCGGTGAAGCCCGAAAATGAGCACTTAGCTCTGATGCCACTTGTAAGGATCAAGGACACTGAGAAGGGGGTTGAATCGGTAGACTTATAGCACTAATTTTGCTACGAATTAAACTATAAGACTTGATCGCAACAGAAGCAAACTTAAGCAAGTTTAGTAGGCCAAGACCCCTAACAATGCTAGTGATAAAGAAAATAATAACAAGCAAGCACTTGCACGATAGCCACTAAGAGAAATCAAAGAACAACCTATCACACTACTCAAATGGTAAGTAAATACGGTAAGTAAAGAGAGTGAGATAGAGAGTGCTCAATGATTTTTTCTCGAGGTCTTGGAAGGTAGTCGCCTTCCACTAACCCTCGTTGGACAACTCGCGTCGGAGTCTTGGTCCCTCTCGTTGTTCTCAAAACGATGTTTACAAGGGTACGCTTCATTGCCAGAGTGAAGACACCGGCGGCCCGGCTGTCGCACACAATATCCAAGCGCTAGGTCTTCTACAATCACCTCAGAAGCTCGATCACCGACTTCTAGCCAGTCTAGGCTGTCCACCCAAGAGCAATAGACAAAGATCACTCCTCTCAAGCCCTACAAGCTATAGAAGTGTATGAATGCTCCTTATCACTCTCCGACTAGCACCAAAGATCTCCAATCTTGCTATGTGCTCTTTTAGTGGTGTTCCTTGGCCTCTCAAAATTTGGCTCCAACAATTTTGATCGAGGGCACACAGGAAAACGTCCCCCTCTACGGTTTAAATAGGCTCCAAGCCTAAAAACAACTGACGTGATGTCATAAAGCTGACTACTTTATGCATTCATCGGACTGTCCGGTAACTAGACCACCGGACTATCTGGTGACCCTTCTTCCTACTCGGCTAAGGAAACACCCTCTCTGGAATCCATTTCATAGGATACTGGACTGTCTAGTGCATACCTCCATCGGACTGTCCAGTGACTTTCACTTTTGGATTCCCAGAGACATCTTCTTTAGACTTCAGCTTCTGGCTCACCATACTGTCCAATCATTGCACCGACAGAGTGTCCGGTGACTAATCTTGCTCGACTCGAGAAAGCACGTCACTCTGGACTAGCTCCTCCAGGGTTCACCAGACTGTCCGGTGACCTCACCTGAGTGTCCAGTGACTAAATCTTCAGTTGGTCTTGAGCTCCGGTCTTTGACTTCACTTGCTCTGCCATCTTTAGTGCTTTCTGAGGATATAAAGAGCATTCACACCTTCTAACACTTGTATGACAGGAGATAAACGACTTTACCCCCTTAATAGTACCGGCGTTCCGATGGACTCTCTAGCTAGTCCCAACTCCTCTTCTAGGGTTCGTTCTTGTCATCCACCGAGGAAGCCCACCGTGTTGAAGTAGAATTAGCGGGGTGGTACCTACAACACAACCATTACTTATGGTGTCCATTCAATCACCAACATCAATTCATACCTTTTAGGGGACTTCAAAGGTCATGAAGCTAACAATCTCCCCCTTTTTGGTGATTGATTACAACTATAGTACTCACAAACAGCTCAAATGAGATGAAGAAAGATAGAGAATAAATCAGCATCTCAAAAAAACATTTATCCGTTACCTTGATGACTCCTCAGAAAAATTTTGCAAGAGTTCCCCTCCTTTGTCATGGGTAGAAGGCGTCGCTCTCCTCCGGTTCTCCCCTGTTTGGTAGCTCTCTCTCCCCTTTGTCATCTAATCATCCAAAAAGATGGCACTGAGGAAGCAAATAGAGAGAAAACGCTGGTTTGACAAAGAATAATGCACGATAGAAAATGAGACGAGAGCGCACATGCACAAAGAAACCTGCAAAACAGATAAAACACTAGGAGCCATACACAAAGAAACGACGGGGTTAGTCCAAAAGCCGAGTGCATTCCAATGAGCTAAAAGAGTCAAAAGAATCACAAGCTCTTCAAAATGTCACGAAGAGCCAATGAAATCCGCCAAATAAGTGCATTTCAATCGTCTAGTCTGTTATCTAATCACACAACATAAGATGTCACATTCGAACAAATGTAAAGTCTTTGCACAATTTTAGATCATCATTTTCACATGTAATAGGAGTTAAATGATTTCGTCACTAGTGAATGGATAAAAATTAGACGTATCAAATTCATTCACTTCATGTTGCATATAGAAATATCAGCACACAACCCCTCATTATCACAAGAACTAGTGTACAAGTCAAATGTTGACAAAGATAATAGACTAATGGTGATACTAGCGTTTGCTTTACAATAGTAGGATAGACAAAAAAAATTTCAGCACGACTAAAATATTGTCACCTTTTATAGATTGATGTTCAGTAAGTTTCTTCCTATTTTCAGCAATACCTTTTGCTGTGTTATGATCAGTCTCATCTTGGACTATACATGAGGTATTGTGTATCTCTTCTTTCTCCATGTTTTTATTATTTTTATCTTCATATTTGATGTCAATTTCCTGCAAAATATTAGGTAAAATAGGATGTACACGAAAAAGCTCCTCCTTCAAAGACTATACATCACAACTGAAAATAGGTTCAGGAGATGTATCAACAAAGTATATATCATTAGAATTTTAGCATCATTACATGTCCTAAGAAATTCATTAGTTGCATATAAATATTGTCACCAAGTTGAAGCAATATCGACTAATGCATTAGCAACATTCAAAAGCTTTCTCCTTTCACCCATATGGCATTGTTCAAATATATTTTCCATCTCTCTTTCCCAAGTAATATGTTTTTTTGCTGTTTTTTTCTCTTTTTTTTTACTGAAAAAGATGCAATAAAGTACAGATAGCAGATGCTAGATCTCTTTTGTGATTGCGACGTGCTCGGGTGGAATTTTTGGCAAGTGAGCATCCGATGGAAAGCTAACGCGGAGATCTTTCCATATTGTGTAAAAACATTACAAACAAGCAACGGATCGCAGAGATATAGCTGTTTTCTTCCGCAACAAATTCTGTTACCTGAATCTGTTTTTTTTCCAATAAACTCGGATCTAAGTTTATTTCCTCATTGTATTGTAGATCTGATCCAAGAACATGCACAAACCTATAAGATTTAGTGCACCAAAAATAGGGATGGTGATTATGCTGGTTTTAGAGATTCAAATGTGACGCTGGAGTGTGACAACAACTCGAAATTCTAAAGGACTAGACACTAAGACCAGCAACTCGACATGACGATGCACCCGAAGAATCAATGAGCCCTAACTATATGGTATTTATAAATTAGCTAAAAAGCTATGCGACAATGGAAACTAATATGATTTTTTTAGCTTTTCTAGATTGTAGGTAATTAACAGATTGGATCTGAAATCTCTCACCACACAACCTTGAGCTCTGATACCACGTGATACAAGGTTCGATCTCGATCTTTCGATGGAGATGGTAAACACGATTGGTGGAAGGAAGCGACATTCACGGCCCAACTACAACTGCTCACGACATTGCACCTTAGTGAACGATACACCGATTCCAGAGTGTGAGCATGAACTTGTGGAGCGCGATCAACCGGCCACGAGGGCACTGTCCTGCAAGCAATCGTAGAACAAGTAAGAACGTAATGAATAAGCACTGAGTTGCTAGATAAAATATGAGTTCAATCTGAAAACATAAAAGGTAGAGTTTCGATGGCAAGTAGACGGGCGGTCTGGTCGACACACGCGCTGCAAGCGAAGTAGCGGCGACTAAACTTTAATCTATCAAAACCCCCAGTGTTCTTACTGACGACTGATGCCTTAAAATAGGGTGGAGGACGACCAATGGGTGCTGGGGTCAATCTCAAACACTTGGATGCGTCCCTAATGAGCTTAACTCGGTACACGGGCCAACGGCCCAAGGTAGGGTGACGCAGCTTCTATAGCAAAATATTGATTGGCACTGACTCCAATGTCATATGAAGGTGGGGTCAGATCCTTGGAAAGTATACTTCATAAGCTTTCCAAGAAGCAGTTGAACATACAAAACGGAGCCCGTATGAAGTCATGGCAGGCATTAGAAGTTGGTTCTGTCCTGTAATACGAACCCAGCCTGCGCGACTCCATCTCTTGGTTCGTTTTCTCCTTGGTTTCTAAGCTACACAAAGTACATAGATTTCCATGGTCTAAAGAAGTTAAACATGAGCTTAAGAGCGAACTTAATTATGATTAAGTTGACGTGCACGGGCGCGAGTCATAGAACGTATAACCGGAATATGTGTAGGGTTTAGGGGAGGAGATGTATCAATGGTGTTGATGTCCTCATCATTTTGTTTTATATTTTTGATATTTTTCTATGAACTAGAAGCACAAAAGATGATACACGATAATGTTTCAAATCAATTTGATTAAAGATATAACTTGGAGAAATCTTGAATTTCTGTAAAATTTGTGTTGAAAGTTTAGAGTGCAAAAACATAAACTTTTGGTCTGAAATTATTGAATCTAGGCTCAACAGAGGTTGTGCAATTTTCTGTAGATATCTGAAAAATACTTATGTGTTTAATTTGAGTTCATGAAAAAAAAGCTATGACTATTTTAATGACAAACCTCCATATTAGATATCTTGTAAAGCCTGAAAACAGTTTTAGATTGCAAATCGAGAGCGAAATTTGTAGATGATTTTATGGCAGAAGCATATGGATAGGGTGTGTATGCTGGGATCTATTAGCGGTTGAATCAAGGGATAGTTGGGTGGGAAAAAAATTTAATGCAAGATAACAGATATGAATACTGATAACAGATTGAACGATGCAAGTGATGAATGATGAAGTAAAACAACTGGATACAAAAAGATTTTAAAAACCAGCATCTAATACACAAACTAATGACACAAATTTAATACTACGGACTCTAAAAGAAAATTATGCAAACGCTAAACAATGTTTCAAATAAGAGAAAACCTACCAATCTACTTTTTTTTAAGCGGCTTTTCTGTGGGCAATAGGATGAATGCGAAATCAACAAAGTTAGGGATGAACTTGACAGTATACCAGAAGCTCTGATTACCACTTGATATGTATGTGGTTCCTGATCTTCCGTGAGTTCGTGGTAACTTTTGATTTGGTGGAGATACGACACACAATCGATTCGGCCTCAAATCAATACGATTCAGACCTCGCAATTGCAGCACCACTTCTCCTATGGTTATTAATCATGCAACACCCAGTTGATCTCGCCGAGAAGGTTAATCCCTGCCTGTATATTGAAAAAGACAAGCAACAACAAGGAAAAATGCAATACAGATGCAAAATATAAATTAAACACACAAAGTAATTGGAATCTCACAAAATGTCTAGCCGTGAAACTATTTGGGAGCAGAATAATCATAGCAAAACCTAAGTCCCAATGGTGTGGCCACCTGGACGAAATCCTTATGGACCAAATTAGATAAAGGCCGAATGCCCCAAGATGGTGGCACAACACACTGACAGAATCTGAACGTCATATTGTTTTGACCATATAAGAAGTATTTTGGTACGAGATTAGATCCATGGGAAATCTTATCCCTTAGCTTTTCATCCATATCTAGAATGTCTAAAAAAGAGTTCATATGCGACTTGGATATCCATTTTAGTGTAACCTGCTCCTGGAGTCCAACTAGATTCATACCCGAGTTAGATTCAAACTTCTCCTCCAATTGAACGTCCTTCCTAGTCTTGTACATCTCCAAGTCTTTCTTCAACTTCCCTTATCATCTCCAATATTCTTAACAATGATAAAGTCTTTAGAAAGCAATCTATTATCAAATTAAAGTAAATAAGGGTTTAGAAATGAACTCACCTCTAATTTTAACTGTCGTGCACGAGCTCTATCAATACTAACAATACTAACTTAAGAAGTGTTGTGTGTATCTAAAAGAGTGATGTAACCATCATCCTCTCCTTGTTTTTGAAGTCGTCGTCGACTCAAGTTCATTGTCAGGCCATCGACTCCACCATGCCTTGTAATATGCATGCACTAAAAAAACTAGCATGTAGAGGCACTTAGCTATAGACATTATCTAATTTGTCTCTATATATGTTATAAAGGCATATTTTTGTGACACTTCAAAATGTGTCTCTTGAAAAAAATGCCTTTATGAACAATAAAAACATACTTTGAAGCATTCATAAAGGTTCCACATATAATGAACATAGAGACACTTTTTTGTGACAAATTAAAAAATACTATATTTTGTAGAGACAATATTAGAGGCATCTTGTGCATATTTAGAGGCACTATTTTAGTAGTTTGATAATAACTAATAAGAATAATACTTCAAACATAAACACATTGTGATGTGTGGTTGAGTTGAATAGCAAAGCTCAATAAGTTATTCTTTGTGAGGACTTGAGTTCAAAGATTCACAAGCACTAATTTTTTTAATAATTTAAATATGTCTCTGTGTTAGTAGAGGCAGAGCAGTATGCCTTAAAATGATGCCACTAATTTGGTAGAGTCTATTCACTAAAATATCGCTATGTTTTTTGAGACAATGCATAAGAAGACACTTTTGACGTCGAAAAGATCCAGATCAACACATCACGCGCACGTCCCTGATAAAAATGATATATCTAGGTCTAGATGCAGGAGATGACGAAGATTTGTATTGAGAGAGATAGGAGAAGAGAGTACCGTAAAGATTGATGCCCACGATTGTGGTGAAGCTGGAAGCCATATTTGTTAATCTAAGGACTCCATCGTTAGATTGGGGAAATGGAATACCAGCACCAGTGGCGACGACGCAGAGAAGACGGTCGCTAAGATGAAGAAGAAATCTTTGCCGGCGTGTGTGGCGGGACGGTCGTGGGGGCTGCTGTGGATGACCGTATGCTCTCTGGGGGTGTCGGAGAAGGGGCAACGCAGAGGATGACGAATATGGCTGCGGCGTTGGCGGCGATAATGGTGGGAGCAAGCGGAGTCGTTTTTTATTCTCTGAGGCGCGGAGAAAGTGGAGCTGAACGGACAGCTGTGTGGATGCGAGAGTAGGATTGAGGAGGACGGTAGCGAAGCATACGAGGAAGGGGTGTGATGGCAGCGACAAAATAATGAATGGACACGATGTACCGGTTTTTAGTATAATTTCATTCTTGTAATACAACAGTGATAACTATGTGTTTTTATAAATAAACATAGGAACCAAGATTTTTTTATTTGTTTTAGTATTTTTACACGGAATCTGTAAGAGCAGCAGCAATGAATTTGTTTATATTTGGAGTATCAATATAGTTTCAACATTTTTAGATCGTAAAATATAGGAGACTTTACAAAGACATATGGGAAATATAAAATTGGAGAGAAATTATGAATCTCGACTGATTTGACTGTTTAACATTTTTAAATAAAATAGTTTGCAGGTATACGCGCTGCAATACTATAGTACATAATTAAGTTAATACTGATCTTGTTTTTGTTTTTTATTAATCTTAGTATACGAATTAAGTGAAATGTCAGGCAGTATAGTTATATTGTGAGTGAGTAATTGCTGCCAGTGAATTATATATATATATATATATATATATATATATATATATATTATTTACAGCTGGCCATAAAATTCTTATTCTGTTGCTAGACCGGTTTGATCGAATCAGGTTCTTGATACCTGATCAACTACCGTGCGTTTTGGATGGATCGAATCAAATTCTCGCCCATGTGCGTCGCGCCCTCAACAAAAATCCCATCCCCACGCCATGGATTGGAAACAAATCTTCTAAATCCTTGCCAACAAAATTCTCAGCCAATCCCAATATCCTGGCGACGGCAACTCATTCTTTATCTTCGACCCTATCCCATATATCGGAGCACCGCCTCGCCAACTGATAAACTTTTCAACATCTCATTCCCAACGCGCCGCCTCATCCCGGATGTGCTGTGCCACGCTTCCATTCTCAAATTCATGAATGCCGCCTGAACGACTCTCCGCAAAGCATATTTGGCTAGTTGGCAACTGCATCTTCTTCTCGACAGAAGCTCCCTCTCTGTACCGCACCGTCGCTGCTGCACCGTGCTTCTTCCAGTCAGGTACGGCACCCACTGGACCGCAGATTCTACCTGTATGCCGCAAAGCTACATCCCTTTCCAATATCCCCTCAGTAATTTTGATTTCATCATTGCACTAATCCAACGCCGGCTTTGTTGTATTTTCATCCTTCTATGCAATTAATTTCTGGTTCCTCAATGCATGTGTTTCTCTCACCATGCAGGATTCGTACATCCAATAACTGGGAGGTGGCTGCATTGCATTAATCGAAACTGAATACTGTGCTGCGACGAGATTGAATACGCACGTATGACGACCGTGACGGGGTGCTGCTCTTCCTCGTCATCGATGGTATTTCGCCGAGGCCAAGGATTTCGCTGAGGCGTCCATCTGGGCGCAGCTCCTGCATAGCTCCGCCGCAGCTTGGCTCCTGGAAAAGTTGTTGTACGTGATCCCAGTATACGCTTGCCTCGGCCGCTTCGACGAGTTCCACCTCGCCATGCGAAGCTCTCCGCGCGCGCACCCACATCGACGCGCGGGCTCTAGCCGCTCGTCGTCTCCTGCTTTGGCGCATGACTCTACCCACACGCGGCGTCGCGCCGGACCTCATCATGCACGGCTGCTACGTCAACGCGTATCTGGAACTTGAAGTTCGCGTTCGAAACGCTCGACGGCAACGTTGAAAGCATGAATCCGTCATGGCCATGGACAACATCGTCTTCCAGGCCTTTGATAATTAATGAAGGTGGCTTTCCTGCTAGCTCCGAGGCATTGCTGGAGTCGGCCGGCGGGAAGCGACGGTGGACATATGCTCGGTGTTTTGCTCAGGAAACAACATAGAAGAAACCAAGTCATTTGGATCTACTGATACTAACCAGTTCATAAGTCGAGTTGAATTGCTAGAATGTACATTGTAAAGTGATGAAAAAGTGATTGTAGTCCCATCTACCAAAAAGTTGGTAGGATCATACTAACACTGGTTTATGTTCTCTCAAAAAGATCAACCTGTGTTTGCATGATATTTTTGCACATTGACTCTTACACTTAGTGTTTATAAAAAAGTTCTAAACCAGTTACATGTTCTTCTCAAATAATGTCAATTTTTCACATTCTTGCAGATTAATGTAATACATTGCGCTTCTTTTTTTTCTTTTCAGCTAACTTTGAGCATAGTGGAACATTGAATTACTCAAAATCACCTGATGCTTCACAGGGATCTGTTGTTGTTTCCACAGTGTCACCTTCCTCTTGTAGAGACGTTCCTTCTAGAAAAGATGACATTTATGTCGTTAAAGTAGGACCTAGATTCTGAAAAAACTCCTAAGAGATCTCATGTGTGTAATTGTCATTATCAGTGAACTATTCTTCCCGTGTTAGATGCTTCAGATCCTGCAGATGCTGAACTTTCAAACATAATATCAAATTTATTGACATGGTTTATGCAGAATTCTCTCTGTTAAGTGTGCAAACAATTACTCCCTCTGATTTTAAATTATTGACACCGTTGACTTCTAACGTCAATTTTGACTATTCGTCTTATTCAAAAAATTTATTTAAATGTATAAAATTTTATTATTATTTAATTTATCATTGGTGAAATTTAAATCACGACTAATAATTTTACACGTTTGAACAATTTTTTTTAATAAGACAAATGGTCAAAGTTGAATGTTAAAAGTAAACGGTGTCAATAATTTAAAACCGAAGAGAGTACTATATAGGTAATTGTCATCCTTCTCTGACGAGCTTTCACTTGATGCTTCATATCAAGCAGCTGCTTTGATTTTGCAATTAGATCAGCATATTATTTTTTATTGAACTTTTGACCAAAAAATTGTTGTCATTGTTTACATAGGTTTCTGCTCTGTTAGGTATGCCGAGGATTCGTCAGTATGTGAGCATAGAGAATATTAAAAGGAAAAGGATGCTGAGCTTCAAAGTATACGAAATCCAGATATGCTACATTTGAAATCAAAGTTTTTGGAATTCAGCTACTTGAATAAGATAACCTGTTTATAATGAATTTATTCTGCGCATCTTTAAATATGGGACACTGTGAACAGTGTTGTCAAAGTCTTCCAAAATTGGTTTTACTTTCTTCTCAGTTGCAATATGAATCTGATGGCTGCCCCCCCCCCCCAATTTCAAACCAACTAAATACTGGATCAGTAATAAATAAAGTTTTCTATATACTCAAATTATTTATTGATAATGTAGTAGATTGATGTTTTAAGGGACGATGAGGCAAAAATTAGTATCTGCAGAAGCATCTGGTTTGGCTTTGCAAGTATCATCAGATTATTGTGATAGTCTCAATTATTCCATTGCAACTATTTAGAAAAATAGAAATTTCAGAACTCATAATTTTGCAAGTCACAAATGGTAAGTCTCAAACAAAAAAGTTTTTACAACTCATAACTTTGGTAAGTCTCAAGCAAAAAAATTGAACAGAAAACTTTGAGGTTCAAGTTTCATATGGTTTCCTATGCCGTTCTGTCTGCTCAACTGAACATGATCAAACTGTCGTGACAAACGTGCAAATTTTGATTCTTTTTATTTCAATAAACAAGTCGTGCACTGCACGCTACCCAAAATTAGCACATGTGTACTGCGCCTTTGTAGCCAGCATTGCACCTGGAAAGTGATAAACCTCTGCAGATGGGGTGTTCTGTTTTAGCTCATAATGCTTCTGTGTCAAATTCAAATTAGCTTCGCAATTGGCGCTTGCTGATGACTGTTAGAAGCAAGTTTGGCAGAAACAGCAGCATTAACATTGTCTTTGGATACGGAGGATATCAAGTGTTTCTGGAGACCTGTAAATTGTAATGGGATAGAAACTGCGAACAAGCATCTCATCTCTGAACATGTTTAATCAAAATTAAACTTGTTTAAAATGGAGATGTACTACGCACACGCAGCTAGTCAGTTCTTGTCTTCTTGAGCATCAACAAGCCAGTTGTTAGATTACTATGCACGCAGCGACATGTAAATCAACTTAACAATAATGCACTTAGATCGTCCTCCCGGGGTACCACGTTTTTAATGACCGGAAGATGAGATAATCACAACCGCCATCGATGCCGAGATTGCGAGGCATTCCGTTAAATATTGAGATTTCCCTGGCTATGCATGCACGCATGTCATGTGCCCCATGTGCCTATGCTGTTGTTTTGTGTGTTTGTTAATTTCGTGTCTTTTACGCCGCTAACCATGCATGCTCGGCTGTCATGTGCGTTATCCGTAGTTTATTCGTTTCCCGATGAATCAAATGACGTGACGTGTAGTTAGATGAACTAATAGTTGCAGTTCCGTTGCTTAGGATTAGTATGCCGTTGCCGGTTCTTTTTTAACATATCGTGATACGGCCACCAATCCAACCTGGCTATAGAATACTTATTTTGTGGCTAGCTACAAAATAATAGCGTT
>BCLG01003874.1:23526-44520 GCA_001602295.1 Zoysia matrella
TATATATATATATATATATATATATATATATTCACACTCACATGATGATATATAGATAGTAATATATGTAAATAAATATATATCTGTAAATATATACATAGACACATATATATGCAGATAAATAGATACACAGGGATGAAGCTAAGTAGATAGATTCAGGCATTATACATTAAAAGAGTTTCAATTTGCTTGGCACAGTGTCTTCAGATAAGCAGTAAGTACTACTAACATAGAGTACACTTTGGATTAAGGTAACGGCAATTAAACATATCAGTAACTCTACCAGGTAGCGGCAGGTTCGCAAAAGATAAGTTGTCTGCATACACGACGTCATATATGAACTTCGCAGCAGGAAACTGTTTACGCAGATGGTTTATAATATTCTGAACTTGGAGACCGTCTTAGCAGTTCATATATATCAGCTATACAATAGGCTAGCCGATCTGCTGAACTCCATGGTGGGACCGGTCCTGTGTACACAACAGGTGGTATATTTTTCTCTCCTTTGTTGCAGCAGGTGGGAACGAAGATTATTTGTTGGCTGGTACAAGCAGCATTGCAGGTGTCATATATAGCAGCAAGAATGTTCTCGTGCATAGCATCAGTGATTCCCGAAGACTGTTTGAGAGCAATGACCTTGTCCTCAAATAGATTCGCCCAGGATGCATCTGCAAGCAATGTTTTTGTTTTTTTGGTTCTGATGTCATCTATAGTAATGAGTCTATTGTCTTCTAAATCGGCCAGAGCATAGTCGTAAGCTTCAGTAGCAGCAAGTTCAGCAGAGACAGCACCGACACCATGAAATGTTTTTGTGGTTGCTTCCAAGCTAAGTTTATGGCGCGGATACCCGATAGTCAATGTGCATATATAGAAATTAGGATCCACTCAATCTATCTCCTCAATATGAATGGTCTAGTTAAGTTTGGATAATGCATTTTGAAGTATCACACGGCTATCTATACGGATTTTAGCAGGGACCTATCATAACATGAGAAAAGAACATGGTATAGCAAATATATTTAGAGAACTGAAGATATAAATGTTAAAACCTAATACAGATGATATGAAATATCAATTATATTTGAAATTAACAATACCGTGCAGCAAATATATTTTACAAAGTAGCGAAGTGAATAACAGTGGTACCTTGGATCTTAGTTGTTCTAATATTTCATCCATAGAGCATTCAGAAGAAGATGATTGACTTGTCATTGCAAGAAGCAAACTTGCTCGGCCACTGATTTGCAACAGTAAGTAAATCTGAAGATTTAACAATACGGTAGCAGTAATTATATGGAATCATAGTTTAACGTATTGTTTTGTTGAGATGATTGAAATAGCGAAGATTTCAATACCTAGTACAACAGGGGGAAAATGCTGCGTTTTTTTTTTTTTGGTACAACGATATGTAATGTTATAGGTAACTCTTAGAACTAATATTTGACAATATGTAAACGAATCACATAATAAATTCCCAAAGCGTAAAAAATGTACACTTTTAATGCAGCAGTATTTTTTAGTTAAACGAAATAATTACCTAGCAATTCCACCAGTACACCAAACAACGGTTCAGCAAATTAGTATAAGAAGTTACCTTTAACTTTTATGAAGTTTAATCGGTTTCATACACAAAAGTTCCAAATTTTAATACTCTGGGAACAACGAAACAGAATGGAAAAATTAGGAGAGGTGGCGTACTGTACAGGGAGAGGCAATGGCCGCAGCAAAACGGCGCAAGGACTGGTAGAAGCAGCGATCCATTGCGCGTCGTCGGCAGAGAAGATGGTACACAAAGCGTGTAGACGCCGCAGATAGATGCCGACGCCGATAGGGCGGAACAAGCAAGAGAAGCGGCAAAGCAAGATCAAAGAAAAAAATGATGTTGGAGAAAGGATTCGAGAGCAGTACCAGGATGCGAGGAGGAAGGCAGCACTGACGACGATGGAGATAGTGGTGGATTGGCGGCGGCAACGCGGTCGGTGAGGCGAGCCGATAACGTTTGGATAGCGAAGGGGAACAGCTGTGAGCCTGGGAAGAGGATAAGGATACATGGCTATGAGACGCATAGGTTTAGAATTTTTTTTGTAGAAAAAAAGGAAATTATCTTCCTGATCGCATCTGTACTGTTCTTATAAAATGCAGTAACATTGTTTTTTTTTTTTTGGCGCAGCGGCTAGGTGCAGGAAAACTTTTTGCCCTTGTTTTTTTTCCTAACAAAAGTATCGGTAGGCACGTATCTTTAGTCAAAAATATATATAAGATCAATGTCTAAAGGGAAAAAGTATGTTGCAATAAGGAAAAAAAGGGCAAAATTAGCAATAAATGTAGAGTAGCGGAGAGAGCGTAAATTTTGCTTATAACTCACAATTATAGAAGACTGTTTGAGTGTTAATCATTTAGATAGGTAAACATTGAGAACTCGATCAAAAAAAGGCATCACATACCAGCAGCGTAATTAAGTAAAATGTTAGAGGTTTACAAGTGTAAGATTATTATACGCAGCCATCTTACAATATGATCAGCCACAGCGGAGCTATGTAGAGAACAAAATATTGAGAGAACTTCGTTGTTGTTACATCATCCAAAAGCAGTTGAGCAGCACTTTTTACACCCGAGGCACTTTTTGCAGAAGTATTATGATAATTTTTTGAGAGATTGAGTACAGATCGATTTGATTCTAGGAGCGAACATAAATTGGCACACGCCCTCAATACAATGGAGTTACGTCAGAGAGAAAGATGAGTTTGAGTCGAGAATAACTTCGATTCAAGAGAGAAAAGATAATGAGGACATTTTTTCATTTAATATACACAACGCTCCTCCGCCTACTATAATTTGTGCACAACAATTGAATTTAGAGGTGAGCTCGTTTTAAAATACATGTCATCTTTTCTTTGAGAATAGATGGGTACCTAATGATTTTATTATGATTATAAACATTGAAGAGAATCAAAAAAGCATGGAGAAAGATTTGGAGATGCTCAAGACCAGCAAGACATATTTGATTTTGTAGGAGAGTCAATCTAACTCAGAGTTGAGTTTTTCTCGGTTCTACGAGCAGTTCGCATTAAAATAGATGTCATGTCGCATAAGAGATCTATTTTAGACGTTTTAGATATGGTTGGAAAGCTAAGAAGATAATTTTTCCAACGGCACTGGTCTCATCTCTAAATTTGACCAAAATCAGCGAGAATCATTAAAACAAAATGATATTTAGAAACTGCCCCGAATGCTGCTACACTATCTTTTGGCCTTTGAACTATGTATCTTTTTAAGGTCCATTAGTATTAGAGTTTGCCCATAAAGTTGTCCAAAACTCTATGTAAGCAGTAGCCACCATTAAGTTTTGATTAGTTTTTATCTGTTCTCAAACAGTTTTGCTGTTCGACAGTTTGTTTGCTTTCTAGCTTCGTGATTTAATTTAGATTTCACAGTTGAGTTACGTTCTTTTTTGTTCTTACTTGTGTTCTTCGATTTGCAAGCTAAGATTAGCCTTTTTAGTGAGGTCAATTGTGTACGCACGGATAACCAAAGATGTGATGCTGCGATTGCAGGGTTCGAATCGTATTAATTTGAGCTCGAATCGATTATGTGTTGCATCTCCACTAAATTGAGAGTTATTCCGACCTGACGGAAGATCGGAAACTACGTACACATCATCTGCCATGTGAATGCTGATTTCAGCCACAAAATAGAGCCCTGTTTAGTATCAGAACAGTATTGGGCCTAGCTCATTTACTGTATTTCACAGGCTGGCATATTTTAGCTATTTATGTGGCCCAACTAAAATATTGCCCAGCAATTTTGTACCAATTTCCATTCAATAATCTAGCTTGGAGCACATTTCACAAATAATTAAGCACAACTGATTCATATATACATACGGGCTTAATGACATCCAAATATGCTATTGTCAATTTTTCATTGACAAATGTCACAAAATTTCGTTTACATACAGTTTCAACTAGAATGTAATATAATAAGTGTCACATATTACTAAACAGCAGCAACAAGCACTAAACAGCAGCAAAAGCACTTTCATCCAACAGCAAAAGAAGTATTATCTAGCACTCAAACACAGCAGCAAAAGTGTATCGCAACCTCACATAGCACACAACTAACTTGGTTGAATCTGATTTTGCCCAAGCTGGAGTTTCGCCTCCAAATCAGTTTGCTTCTTTCTCATCTCCTCTTGGTCTCGAATCTTTGCATGTTCTATTTCCTCCACTTGCTTTGACATAATCTCTACTTGCTTCAATAGCTCATTCTTTGCTATTTTTTCAGCCACCAATTGCGCTTTAGTGTTCTTTTTAGAACAGAGATTCTGTAACCCCATATTTAGAAGGAACTGGTTCTTCTTAGTCTTTTGAGCAAGTACATCAGCCACAGCTTGAGTAGCGAAAATTGATTCTTCGTCTTCTGTACGTGTATGTATGTTGCTTTTCATTTCAGTCTAACATGTAAACAAAAAAGTGTTCATGAACAAGAGATTAACAAGAAATTAACAAGATTGCACTAATTAAAAAGCTATACTCAACAAGATGAAGAACAAAATTAGAGAACTACCTTGACTGGTGACCAATGTTGAGGTGAGGAAGATAGGGTCTGTTGGGCAGAGAACCATAGCACTCCTAGGAGCAATCAGTGCAGAAAATGGCACCAGGCGCCACAGTGCTTGGTGTTGGCAGCGAAGGCATCATTCGATAGTGGTAGTACACAACACATCTTGCCGGCAGCAATAACGCTTGTCGTTGGCTGCTGTCCCCGATGTGGCACGGCAATGGTGGAAGTCGGCGAGATGCAGTGCAGTAGTGCCAGCACCGGAGAGATGCAACGTCGGATATGCAGGCGGGGTTGGTGGCAACCACAGGTGAGGTGCGTTGGGGTGGAGGGCCTGAGCAGCGACGAATCGAAGGGCTGCAGGCAGAGGGGCGGTGCTAGCTCTGGCCTCTAGGTTTTGATGCGTCAACAGGTGAACAGGGCAAGGCAACGCAGATGAGGAATTTTGACTTTTAGTCGATCGGAAGTCAGTGTCAAAATAACGCAAGCAGTCAGCTGGTCTGGGGATCGCCTGGTGCTTATTTGTTCCTGGAGGTTATGGGTTCCAATCTCAAGTGGCACAACATTTTTACTATGTTGCACCACAGCTCACATATGATCTCAAATGCACAGGATATCATGTCAATGATATTTTTTAAGCTGCCTTTTTTTATTTTAAAAAGTCAATTATATTATCCACCATACCGTAATGAATTTGAATTTGTCACTGTAATATGATTGATCTTTGCCGATTATCTATTGAGTTCATAGCAAATATAAAAATTTCATCATAAAGTATGGGCCAACTAAGCCCACACTTGTTGATTTGTGACGAAAACTACGTAACCATCGTAGATATACTATATCCATGACATTTTCAAAATACTTCACAAAGAATCCGTCATGGATTACAGGATTTTTTCAGTGAAAGTACAATATTTTTAACAGACTCTATGTTATACCCTGAATGTGAAGGATTACAATGAGCAGACAAGCCTGTCATCACCTGTCGCCTATCTCTACGTTGTTTGCTTTATTTTCTTTGACATTTTGCTAAGTAAAATGTTTGTGTTTTTTCATGAAGGAGAGAGCTTCTTTGCCGGTTTATCGAGTCAATTGGTCGATTGCTGTTGTGTAAGTGTATCGATTATTTTGTTGCTGCTCGGTGCATTTCACTTAGCAACACTGTAACAACTCACCATTCAAAGTCCGCTTGCCGCCCAGCTTCCATGTAGAGTGGGCTCGCGCATCATGCATAGCACTTTTTTTACGTTTTTGACCTCGCTTCGTATAAAAAAGTTAATCCGAAGCGCTTCGTATAAAAGGGTTAACCTGAAGTGTTATAGTTGAAACAACGAGGGTTATAAACTAAACTTCACCTCTCAACGTAACTAAAGTGAGACTAATTTTACCTCTCCACTTTACTTCAATTATAGACCATTAAAGCTTAAACCATATCCTATAACTAAAAGCTTGGGCTTAGGTGTTACAGACACACATAAATTAGCTACGACATTCTCATAAATATTATTGTAGAAATTTTATTGCATCATATTTATATGATAGATCCAAGTAGCACCCAAATGACATTCAACGAATTTCAGCGCACTGTATTTCAACGATAGGATCTTTTGTGTAGAATATGATATCTTTCCTATCTTCAATGATGATCCAGTATTATAGTGGAACAAGTGTATCCACTCTGATGTTGGATCTGGTCAACAGCTCGAGCCGGTGAAGACGAATTGGCTTGCATGAGGCTGGAAGTAAATGGCAAGAAGTTGATCAAACAGGGTTGAAGGAGTCTGAGACTCGGTGCCTGTACCCGCTTGTGACGCCTCGTCCTGGAAGGACCTGGAAGGAGAGTGAGGGAGGCAGTTCCGCCAAGAGGAAAATCATGAGATTGGCTTCGAATGCAATTAGGATAAAGACAAGTATTTGAGTTATTTTAGTACTCGAGTTATTAGTCTCGATTAATTAAGTGACTAATAAATTAATAATTAATTCTATATTAAGATGGCTAAATATTAATCTCTATGCATTAGTTTTTTATTTGAATCCAATAATTACATAAAGTTAGTTGAGTAATAATTGCTGTCGTTTGAAACAGACCTTAGCAATAATTCAGTTTCTCTACACGCATGAGGTTACAATCTGCGTTCACCGATCCGCAATCATTGCTTCATTAGATGTTGCGTGAAGTAATGGGCACTATACTATATCTAATCTTGCAAGAAAACCAAAATCAAAACAAATAATAAATATTAATAAAACCTGAAAAGAAAAGGAAAAAAGAATCTGCCGCCGCTTTGGCTAAATCAACACCGTTCCCTAATATTACCTGTCTCAGTAAAAATGTATTTTTAGTTTTTATTTACAGACTCTTTGACAAATAATTTTTACAGATTTTATTAAATTTAAAAATTTCGTATTTATACTTTCAAATTAATAAAATAAATATTTTAATAATATATATAATTTTTATTATTAAAATTAATTTAATTTATCAAAATCATTAATCAAAATTGCAGTCGGTTTCTATTGATACGAGGGAGTAGCTCTGTTTCCTCGCTTTCTCCTCTGCTCACCTCGCGCAGTTCGCTCCTCTCCGTCTCCGCCATGGCCGCCTCATCGCGGTGGCTCCCACCAAGATTCCATACCTTCCTTCTTTTCCTCGGCTGCTTCATCTCATCGGTTCCACCCGCGGCGGCGGCCGGGACTCTGAGACAGGTGGTCAAGAGGGCCGACGCTGGGCTCTTCTTCGAGCCCTTCAATGTGACCTACGACCACCGCGCGGTGCTCATCGGCGGGGAACGGAGGATGCTCGTCTCCGCCGGGCTCCACTACCCGCGCGCCACGCCCGAGGTGAGTGAGGTCTCGCGCTCTGCGCGTCGGGGCCGCCGGGGCTGCTCCGCTCCGGGCAGATGGCCCTGGTCCCGGCCAGCCTTTCGATCGTGCGCCTTGCTCGGTTCATTAGGGTATGGATGGGTCGAATTGGCAGGTTTTCTGATTTTTTGCTTACGCGGTGGTTGGGTGGAGGTGCCGCTGCGTTAGAGCGGAGTCCCATCGTTGAGCACGTGTGATTGCGCTCGTGCATGTTGCATTTCCAATCAGATCAATCCATAAGGCTCTAAAATAACGCTCAACCAAAATAACGCTAATAAACTCGTTTGAATTCTTCCTTGCCTTCACATGCCGTTCTTGTGCTTTCCTCTCTAGAATTGTCTTTTTTTCAAGATGGTGCGTGACATGTTTCGCATTAACAAGAAGCGAGTTGCAAACTTACAATCGAGATTCCATGACCAAGACCAACTTGTCTCGATTCCAAGTGGCCAAAACCTGAGACCTACAACAACTTCAAGCGGCAGCGGACACAACTTACGACCAGGGACACAAGATACCATAGACATACAAGACCCAGGAATACATGGACACCAAGAACTGAAACACCATTCTAACACAAAAGCAACCAGACACACAACCAAGGGCCTTCGCATCCGTGAAGTGTTCCGAGTCCAATCTGTAGAGGGGTATTGTGGACGACCTGTGGTAGAGAGCAGGCAGAGTGGTGAGGTGGCGACAACCTAGGGTGATGATGGCAATGTTCTGGAGGAGGGATGCCATTGATCGGATGGAGCCAACGATGTCGAAGAACGCATCTCCATTAAAGAGGCTGCAAGACACCACCAAGGGACTGCCTCCAGAGGAACGCGATGAAGGAGGGCCATCACCAGAGGATTGTGCTAAAGGCAAGGAAAAACGACAGCACCCCCAAGAGGGTCACAACGCCTGTGGCTTCGCCGCTATCAGCCCGACACAATGCCGGAGAAAGGCTTTCTCCTGGACCTTGCAATCCCTTGCTACCCTCGGCCACCACAACCACCACCACACCAATGCCGTTGTCGCCGCTGCACCCCCAACCTGAAACCACACCACAACACTGGAGCACCCGGGCAGCCACACGTACCATGCTGTCCTGGCCGTTCAACATGGCAACCTACCAACGGCGCAGCGCTATGACCTCCGTGGTGTGCGCTAACATCTACAACCACCAGCTGCCACCGTAACGAAGAAGCAGCCGACAGGCGAGCAAGAGCCCGTCGCCACCCCCCCCTTGCCACCATCGACCCAGCCTGCCCGAATTTTACCATTAGCGTTGACGCAGTCACCACCCTGCTGCATCTGACCTTTGAGCAGAAGGAGCAGGCACTACCAGCCCTGCGCCACCACCCACCACGGATCTGCCCCGGATCTGGCAAGAGCATGACGGCGAGCTGCAGACGCCGCTAGAGTGCTGTCACCAACGGTCGCCGTGCTGCTCCGGTGAGCCGCTCACCATCGTCATGACCCTGGTGCGCACGAGGGGGGGGGGGGGAGCGAGCTCCAGCTCCCTGCCGCCGCCATCCTGGCTAGTTGCGCAGGATGTCCCGGTGCCAAGCTCCGGCGGCAGCGTAGCAAGGAAGGTGAGGGCGTTGTGGCGGTGGCTAGGGTTAGGGTGTAGCTGCCCCAGCTTCCCTGAGAGTGTCGCGGGGCCGCCCTAGGTTTCTGGCTATCCCCTTCACCAGGTGAATGAACGGACATTTGCCTCTCTCTAGAATTGTTGTTTGGTAGCAATGCAGTTTGGTGAAAGGTAGGTTATTATTAGTTGCAAGCTACTAAACATCTTGCAATTTTGTCCAGATGTGGCCGAGCCTGATTGCAAAGTGCAAGGATGGCGGCGCAGATGTGATCGAGACATATGTTTTCTGGAATGGGCATGAACCGGCCAAAGGCCAGGTAACGTAGCAGACCATTTACTAGCTTCAATTGTCCTGAATATGGTTTATGACTTATGCTTCATCCCAGTATTACTTCGAAGGAAGATTTGATCTTGTCAAGTTTGTAAAGCTGGTTGCTGCTGAAGGTCTATTTCTTTTTCTGCGTATCGGCCCATATGCTTGTGCTGAATGGAATTTCGGGTCAGTCCATTTATATCTTACATTTTAATTACCATTTTATTGTAATACATTTTGGTACATCTACATCTGACGCCATTTTTAGTGGTTTTAGTGCTTTGCTTTGTTTGCATGATATGTTACACCATATGTTTTCCTATAGGGAAAATTTGTTCTCTAGTACTGAAAGTTCACGTCTTCCCGAAAATACCACTGAAAGTTTGGAACTCTGGAAAATACCACTGAAAGGTGCACGTTGCTTCGAAAATTAACAGTCTGTTATTTTTTAGACTTAACGGCGTTAGATAGGACCAAAATACCTTTACTAGTTTCCCCTGGTCACGTGGTTGCTTTTGCGTGCCCCAAATGAAAGCAACATCAAGCGTTGACTTGAATACAAGAATCTGAACTAAGATATTATCATGACTTAAGCAGAAATAATCAAATGAAAGACAAAAACTCAAAAGATAACTCGCAGGATAGAGATTGTTTAGATTTCACCAACATTCGAGTCACACAAACATATCATGCTACCAGTGCTACACGTAAGTGCTACCAGATTACATAGCAAGTCCTTTACATGCATCTATATGGATAGTTAGTCCAGGGGGAGTCATGCTCTCAAATGTGTCATGAACCATGTCCAATTTAAATCATTCTCCTTAGAAAAAGGATAAAGTCCAATTTACTTCTCTCAAGTATAGCCAAAGTCCAAATAACTCCCTAAACTATATTTTGATTTATTTTACCCTACCCAAACGTGATTTTGGGTCAATTTACTTCCTCATGCAATTTATCTTTTTCGCTTCTCAATACACAATCATAATCTTAAGATCAAAATTTACGAGATGATAAAGCACGTCATAACAATTTTAAAATAATGATTATAATTTTTTTATCATTATTTTTATAGGGAAAGTAATTTAATAATGAAGTAATATTTGAAATACATAATTATATGCAAAATAATGGTAAAAAATTCAAGATGTATTTTTTTAACATGTGTTATGATGTGCTTTATCATACCACAAAGTTTGGTCTTGAGATTACGCTTGTGTACGAAGAATTAGAAAAGACAAATTGTATGAGAGGGTAAATTGACCCAAACTCACATTTTAGTGGGGTAAAATTAATCAAAACATAATTTAAGGGGTAATTTGGACTTTAGCTATACTTGAGGGGAGTAAATTGAACTTTATCCTTAGAAAAAATACCATAAGCTACTGGATACATCCAGTTGTGTCCATCAATTGAAGTTGATGCTGCTAGCTATCCTTGGTATCTAACCATGAGGTGGGCGTCGGCTGTTGGAGGTGCTGGTGCGCCGGTCACCGGAGGAGCAAGGGCGCCAGCTAGTCGAGGAACAGGGGCACTGGCCAGCTGAGGCATAGGGGCTCCGGCTCCTGGTGGAGCAGGGGGACCCCCTTGTGGTTCGCGGAAGCAGGGGCGCAGGCCCTAGAGGCGCTAGTCGGCGAGTCGGAGAAGGGGCATGGGCTCCTGGGGAGGAAGGGCGCCGGCAGGGTCGAGCCGGCATAAATGGAGGCCTTGTACAAAACTCTTAAGTAGGGTAGTAATTTTTTTAACTTACGGAAAAAAATTTCATATGAGTTGTATAGAATTCTAATAGCAAAAACGTAAGATTTGAGAAAATTCTCATAATACAAATAGCTGCAAAATAAACAATAAACAATAGATATGGTGTACTCCGTTTCACTTTGTAAGTCGTTTTGGATATGGACATAGGAATCAATGAGTGGAAAAGTTGGGATGCACTGAAAATGAGGAGGAGACTAAAACATCTTGTAAATGTTAGAAGGGGACTGGAGTAGAGAGCTGCTGTTTTAATCTCTATGGAATGGCTGATTTCATTCCTTGGCCATAGTGGCATATATATATAGAGGTTACAAGTCAAATACAAGTTGCCTAATGCAACTGGCTGTAAACAGCACTAAAACAAACAAAAATTGGCTACTTCCACTAGCTGGAATTGCTGCCTAAGGACAGGCTATAATTAGCACTAAGTCAAACCAAAATTGACTACTACTACCTAGACTTACTTCTTAAGGAAACTAAGTTACTAGGGTGCCTGCTGTGCTGTAAAACAACAGGACAATGCGGCCATACAAGCTGCTGGAGCTGCTGATTCAGCAGATGGTGCTAGAACACCGAAGAAGCTAAGACTCATATATCAATCACCCTCTGAGTCTTGGCTTCTATGCTTCAAGCATTCCGATTTTGTTGCGCAGCTCCTGGAATATTATCCTTCCCAATGGCTTGGTCAGGATATCAGACAATTGATCTTTGGTGCTGATGTAGTTCACCTTTGCCTTGCCTTGTTCAACACAGTCCTTAATGAAGTGGTACTTTGTGTCGATATGTTTGCTGCGCTCATGGAAGACAGGGTTCTTGATCAATTCAATGGCTGCCTTGTTGTCCATCTTCAGCTCAAATGGATCAACTTCTCTGCCCTGCAGTTCTCCAAACAATCTTGAGAGCCAAATTCCTTAGCAAGCGGCAGAGGCAGCGGCAATGTACTCAGCCTCACATGAGGAGAGTGTCACAACTCGTTGCTTTAGCGAGTACCAGCTGATTGGGCAGCCGCTGAGGAAGAAGATGCATCCGCTGGTGCTCTTTCACGTGTCGACATCACCTGCCATGTCACTATCAGTGTAGTCGACAAGCTTGGCGCCTTCTCTTCCTCCTTGTAGCATAGCCTATAGGACAGAGTGCCTGCAAGGTAACGAAGAATTCGCTTGCCTGCATCAAAGTGCTCTGTCGTCGGGGCCTCCATGAAGCGACTGACGTAGCCGACATCAAAGTTGATATCGGGCCGTGTGTGCGTGAGGTAGCGCAGGCTTCTGACAATGCTTCTGTAGAACATTGCATCTGCCGCAGGTGCTGAGCTCACCTTGCTCAGCTTGAATCGTGGTTCCATGGGCACCACACAAGGGTTACAACCTTGCATTCCAGCAGTGGTGAGGATCTTGGCGGCATAGGCAGACTGGGATAAGGAAATTTCTCTATTCCCCTGCTTCACTTCAATCCCAAGGTAGAAGGAGAGAAACCCAAGGTCGCTCATCTTGAACTTTGCCTTCATCTTTGCCTTGCACTTCTCGATCTCTTTTGGATTGCCGCCAGTGATGATATCGTCGACATAGACTCCTACTAGGAGCCGTTGGTCACCATTGTCGCGGGTATATACGCCATGCTCAGAGGCGCATCGCTTGAAGCCTAGCTCAAGCAAGCTAGAGTCCAGCTTAATGTTCCATGCACGAGGTGCTTGGCGCAACCCGTAGAGCGCTTTGTCAAGCCGATAGACAAGGTGCTCCTTTCCTTTGACGGTGAAGCTGGGTGGCTGCTCAACATAGACTTCCTCCTTGAGATCACCGTTGAGGAAGGCTGACTCGATATCAAGGTGATGGACCTTCCAGTCGGCTTGCGCCGCGATGGTGATCTGAGCCTCACGGACTCAAGTCGAGCCAGCGGTGCAAAGACTTCATCAAAGTCGATGCCGGCGCGTTGGACATAGCCTTTAGCAACAAGGCGGGCTTTGTGGCGGATGATGTTGCCGGCGGCGTCCTTCTTTAGCTTATACACACACCGAAGTCCAATTGGACCTTGTCCATGCGGGAGCTCGACAAGATGCCATGTCTTGTTTTCCTCCACCGCCTGAATCTCTTCTTCCATCGCCCTTTGCCACTCGGTCTTCTTCTGTGCTTCGGCAAATGTGGCTGGCTCATGCGCACTCACCATGTGCAACTCAACCTCTGCAAGCTCGCGCACGGCCATGCCAGGCAGTGGTGAGTCGTCGCCAAGGACGTTGTCCACTCGGCGGAAACGCACGGGGGTGTCGCCATGTTCAGCATGAAGTTGCTCTTCAGCATTGGAGGGTGGCATTGCGAACTCGACCGCCGGTGCTGGAGCCGGAGTAGGTGGCGGTGTTGTGAAAAGTGGCAGTGACGTGGCAAGTGGCGGTGATGTGGCACCCTCGTGATCTGGAATCGGTGGCGACGGGACATTGTACACCAAGGTTGATGATTCGATGACGAAGTCCTTGGTGCATTGCACATCATCGCCTTCTTTGCTCCAATCCCATCCATGCTTTTCATCGAACACAACATCACGTGTGATGTGGACATGTCGTGACGTAGGGTCAAACACCCTGTACGCCTTGGTGCCTGCCTCATAGCCGATGAAGATGCCGAGGATGCTACGGTCTTCAAGTTTGGACTGATTTGGCTTTGTCTTCTTTATGAGTGCCATGCATCCAAACACACAAAGGTAGCTCACTGCCGGTTTCTTACCGTACCATGCCTCATATGGTGTTTTGCCGTCAAGAGCCTTGGTAGGTGCTCTGTTGAGCAAAAAGACAGACGTTGTGACCGCTTCTCCCCAGAACATGGCTGGCATGTCGCGCTGCTTGAGCAAGCTGCGCGCAGTCGCCACGATTGTCTGGTCGCGTCGCTCCACAGCGCCATTCTGCTGCAGCGAATATGGTGCTGAGTGGTGGCGCTGGATGCCTGCGGACACGCAATAGTCTCTGAACTCTACGGAGGTGAACTCATTGCCGTAGTCCGTGCGCAAGATCCGTAGCTTGCGGCCACTCTCCAGTTCCGCCATGGCCTGGAACTTCTTGATCGCAGCCGGTCCGTCACTCTTGACCGCTAGTAGTACTAGCCACATGTAGCGGCTTTAGTCATCGACCAGCAAGAGAAAGTACTTGCCGCCGGGGGTCGTCGGAGTGATAGGGCCGCAGATGTCACCATGGACGAGGTCGAGGGCATGCTCGGCGCGGAATTTTGCCTGCGACGGGAATGGTGTTCGCCGCTGCTTGGTAAGGACACAAGTGTCGCGGAATTGGTCTGCATGATCAAGCGTCGGTAGGCCATGGACCATATCCTTCTTCACTAGCTGTCGAAGCGCGTCGAAGTTGATGTGGCCAAACCTCTCATGCCATCTCCAAGCAATGTCATCGCACCAAGCGGCGAGGTAGAGTGGCTTCGCAATATCAAGGCGCATGACGTAGAGTCGATTACAGCCGCGCTCAATTTTTGCGAGCACCTTCTGGTTGCGATCCCAGATGCGCAACATGCCATCATTGATCTCCACTGTCGCGCCATTCTCGTCAACCCACGGAGATGATGTTCTTGAGCCGAGGGATGTAATAGATACCCGTCAAGGCTCGATGTTCACCGCCGATGTCAGAGAAGATGATGGTGCCTTGCCCTTCGATGTTACACCAGTGAGCCATCACCGAAACGGACCGTGCCGGTGATGTGCTAATCAAGCTCGAAGAAGACGTCACGGCAGCCGGTCATGTGGTTTGTTGCACCAGTGTCGAGATACCATTTGTCTCCGTGACGAACATCGTCTATGAGGTTGACTTGTGCACAAGGCTCCTCCAAGTGAATCTTGGGAAGGGCAGCAACGCTTTGTTCGAGTTTGGCGGCGTGGTCCTCCATGCGCGGCACCAAGCTTTGCTCAACCTTGGACCTTCATCTTCTTCAGCGGCGAGATTGGCTTGTTCCCGCCGTGGCTTGCGGCAATCCTTTGCCCAATGTCCAAACTTTCCGCAATTCCGGCATCGATTGTTGCGGTATGACTCATCTGTTGAATCACGGGGAGCATCGCGAGATCCTCTGTTTCCACCTGAGCCACCACGATTCTTTGGCCTTCGTGGTGGACGACGCGACCCGCCGTGGCCGCCTTGGTCTCCTTGAGATGAAGATACACCAGTACGGCGCTCCTTCATCCTTGCTTGCCATTGCTCTGCTGTGAGTAGCAGTTTGCCACCGACTTGATTCGGTGAAGGCAAAGGTGATGTAGCACTGCGATCATCCACTGCCTTCAAGCGCCCTGTGACCTCTTCGATCGAGAGCTCGGCGGTGTCGAGCAAAGTCTCAAGCGAGAGCGCAATCTGTGAGTACTTGTCAGGGATGACTCGGAGCAGCTTCTCGACGGCCCTTTGCTCGGTGATCTCCTCGCCATAGATGCTAAGGGAGCTCATCATTCCGGAGAGACGAAGTGCGAATTCGTTGACTTGTTCTCCATCACGGAACGAGAGCAGTTCCCACTCTCGGCGGAGTCGCTATAACGTTGACTTCCTTGCTCGATCGGAGACGACATGGATCGCCTTGATCGCTTCCCACGCTTCTTTCGTTGTCCTCTTGGTCACCAGAGAGCGGATCATCGCCTGAGGAACAGCAGAGAGGAGAGCATTGACCGCCATGCGGTCGTCTTGGTGGTTGGCATCGCCAAACTCGATGGCGTCCCATAGACCGCGAGCTTCAAGCTTCACACGCATCAAGAGGTTCCACTCCTCATAGTTGGTGCGGGTGAGTTAAGGATACGGCGTGCCACCGACTTCTTTCACCACACGCTGAACGATGAGTTCAGATTCAGGCCAGCGACGTCCTCGCCTAGTCCTGGAAGAGGAATGGCGGCAGTAGACGTGCTGGGCAGCATCTTCTCTCATCGGAGCCGACGCCATGGATCAAAACCTTGCTCTGATACCAAATGTTAGAAGAGGACTGGAGTAGAGAGCTGCTGTTTTGATCTCTATAAAATAGCTGATTTTATTCTTTGGCCATAGTGGCATATATATAGAGGTTACAAGTCAAATACAAGTTGCCTAATGCAACTGGCTGTAAACAACACTAGAACAAACCAAAATTGGCTACTTCCACTAGCTGGAATTGCTGCCTAAGGACAGGCTGTAATTAGCACTACGTCAAACCAAACTTGACTACTACTACCTAGACTTACTTTCTAAGGAAACTAAATTACTAGGGTACCTGCTGTGCTGTAAAACAGTAGGACAATGCAGCCATACAAGCTGCTGGAGCTGCTGATTTAGCAGATGGTGCTAGAACACCGAAGAAGCTAAGACTCATCTATCAGTAAATTGGGATAGAGGGAGTAATGTATTACATATAAAAAAATTGACTTGTTGATCGGTGCAATAGTAGATGTCTGGCAACTAGCTAGACCTTAACTTGCTGGAAAAACTAATTTAGGCCCGTTTGGAATGTGAGAATTTTTCTATATTTTTTCTTATAAAATTGAATTTATTCCGGTGAAAATCCTGTGAGATTCGACATTCCTTTGTTCTAAACAAGGACATAGCATTGATTATGAAAAAATTTGGGGCCCTTAAAAATGGGGCCCTGTGCAAACGCACAGGTCGCACGCCCATGCGCTCGGCCCTGGGAGTCGGCAACTGCAAAAGGAGGGGTGGCGCACCTGTGCGTGGCCAAGGTGCACGAGAGAGAGGAGGCGGGGTAGGAGCATGAGAGAGGAAGGGGATCGATCTCATTCATCATCTGTTACGTTCAGTAAGGATTCAAGGGTACTATTATCTATTCGCCAGGACATCCTAAGTAAAAATGAGATAAAGAAGGCTATAATCTAACAGAAGGCTAGTTTTCAAATTAACATGCAACTTTTCATGGTATTTTCCAGAGTTCCAAACTTTCAAAGGTATTTTCCAGATGACGTGAACTTTCAGGGCTAGAGAACCAATTTTCCCTTTCCTATAATATGAGATTTTTTAAGATAGTTGAACACTTGAACGTTTTCAGCCTGTTAGGCTTGTCATCAAAGCTTTTTTGCAACTCAAGGCTCATTTTTTTGTGTCTCGTTTTTGTGTAACTTCAACTCATTTTTCATATCCATGTTTTTTTCCTTAATGATTATTCTAGCATGGTTTTTTCTTCTTATTTTGCCCTACAAACTAAACATTTTCTTACGTCTGGTCTAGTTTGTTTTATGCGATTACATTTTCTCCTGAGAAAGTTTTGGTAGAATTATTGTCACACTCGATTTTAAGGCTAAAACCAAGTGACCCTTTATATGTGCTCAGAAATCAAGTTTCACACATAAAGTGACTTCATTAATGGTAAAACAGAACAATGTCATGAATAAAGAGAATTAAAATGATTACCGAATTGTAGCGAAAAAAAAACCAAACGTAATGCAGCTTTCACAGGCAGTCAACCGGAGAGACGGCAAACCTAAACTTCCACTCTTGTGTCTTCGACATCCTCTTAAACTTTGCTTCTACTGAGCAACATTGATAAAGGCAAGGTTGAGTACGAGATGTACTCAGTAAGTGTGGGAAAAGATGACGTGGTAACAAACAAGGCAAAAGCAACATATGGTTCTTTTACATAAAAAAACACAATAGAGACACTTCCTATTAAGCACCTATTTACTAAGTGAAAGACATCGCCCCTATAAACAAACATGTTTACAGCCTACCCACTTGCAGCACCAACATCAAAACTAATCAGTCTCCCACTGTGATCACCAACTAAACCATAGCAAAATCTCACTAATTTTGTGAGGGTCCATGCAATGCTCGTGACCGTGAGCACGGCTGTTATGACAGTTTTAATTCTGCAGAGGTTGTACATAATTTCCCACGAGAAGTGATTTTATCCCCTGTTTTCAGGTGGACAAAAGAAATTTCAATTATGCCTGTGCTGACCGAGCACTCGCACACTTTCTTTGGTGTGAGGGCCAAGAGATCATTTCAAGACTTTTTTATGGTTTCCTCCAGCTTCTACGTGCCCACTGAGTTTTAATCTAATAAGGCACTAACTGTAACCTTAAAAAGACCCTCTCTTGTGCCAGATGATTCTCGGGAGTAACCTTCCCTTTCTCACACATCTCTCTCTAGGCGGATCCAGGCGGTAACCTCGCTTTCTTCACTCCACCGGTTGGCATGTACAGAACTGGTCTCCACCATTTACTACGCCAGGCCACGCTTATTCTTGACTCGTGATTGTACGGTAGCACATGGATGATCACTTTAAGAACCGGTCTTTAGATTTGAGAAGATAACAAACCAAGGGATAGTGTCGGTAACCCCGCACACAGCTATACACCAACCATATCTCTCAAATCACTAATCTCTAAGTTACTATTAAATCACCTATTAATCCTCGTGAAGCAAGTATGACAATAGTTAAGTTAATATCACTCATCCCGACAACAATAAGCTAAGCATATAATCTAACCAACAAAAAGGTAAACTAGGACGACAAGGCATAATAAGAAAACTAGTTGAATTTTTAATAATAGGTGCGCATTCAATTTGACACAAGCATGCAATATATAAGATATAGGTTTCTATAAAATAGGCACAAGATGGTCAAGAACACTTGCCTTTGTAATTATGTTGCTGCTCAATGATCTTGGAGTTCTGATTCTTGAAGTTCTCGCAAGCAGATCCGAAGCGTATTCGTCTAAGCGTGCAACAACCGACAACCAAACAATCAAGCAACCAAAACTAAGAATCATATGCAATCTGATTCTTGAAGTCCTCTTAAGCAGATTCGAAGCGTATTTGTCTAAGCATGCAATAACTGACAACTAAACAATTAAGTAACCAAAACTAAAAATCATATGTAATATTGAAAGGCCATTATGGAGTGATAACAAGGTTGAGGGACTCACAAAAGATTATACTACAACAGAGAAATTTTAAGGTATTAGATGATAACAAGTGATGAACGGAGGCAACACGTTTGGCTGCGCACAAATAGCATTGCAAAGACATGCGCGTTCCTGATGATTGACTGCAAGATTCAAAAACGTGTTTGAATAGAAATATGTGAAATTTTCTGGAACACGATGGAGACATGATAGCTTGAACTAGATTTAACCTGAAAAGAAGATCGATGAATTGGATCTGGTATTTGTTCTGCAGCGATAGTCGATGAGGAAATCACGTTTCTGATGGAACCGTGAGGAATCTTGGCAAATCCTTTGGGGGTTGAAAATGGGACTTTCTGGAACACAATATGGTATAAGAGTTTCATCAAGGGGATGGCCGAAATTGAGGAAAACAAAGAAGAGATTACTGATCCACGTGCTGAACAGATATAAATCAGGGAGCAGCAGTCATTGCGATGTAGATCCCGAAAGCTACCGAACTCCAATGGTTATGATTTTTTGGATATTTGTAGAGGACATCAAGGTGTACCTGTTGACAAAATTTGGTGCAATTTGGTTGGGTAGATCTCCGAAAACATCGATCAAAATCAGAGCTAGGGTGGCTGGTCGCGATCTGTTGGGAGGAGAGAAATATGAGGGGGGTTGGAGGAGGATGTGGGGAGTTAAGGGGATGGTGGGGAATATAAAGGGAAAAAGATATTTTAGGAGTTTGTTGAGTATTTGTTTTGTTATTGGAAACTCATGGATGAATTTGGGACGTCGGATCTAGATTGCATAGATTGGATTGAAAGAAACACGTGGATTAAGCAGACTTTTAGATTTGAATCGGATGGATGAGGTTAATTGGGTGACGTGGCATAGACCTTTGATTTCAAGGTTAATTGGGCGAGCTCGGTCCCCGGTGCCCCAGTGGCGGGTTCTCGACAGAAATAAGGGGAAATAGAGAGGATAAGGTGGGAATTCTCACCACGGGCTCGAGCGAGGTCGGGGGACGCCGGAGATGGGGGCGCGACGGCGACGTGCTGGTGGCGATCTTTCGCGGTGGTGAGGGCGACGTCCAAGAACCGGCTGGGGGGCGGAAATCGGCCGGGCAGGGGCGGCGGGGAGCAGGGAAGGCCGGAACGAGGTTGGTGGTGGCTGGGGCGGTTACAAGGGGCAGCGCGACAGGCGGCAAGGGTTTCGGGTTTTGTGGAGGATAGAGAGGCCGAGCGGCGCGGTTTCGTAGGGGATTTATAGGGGATATAGGTGCTGCCAACTCGGAAAAGTCGTGGCACGCGATTATGGGAGGAATCCCGCGGAGATTGGGGAAAAGTTGGGGCAACGCGCGCGGCTATTGCGGAGGCGGCCGGAGGAAGGGGATGACAAGCGGGTCCGGGCTGTCGGTTAGAGCGAGGGAGGGAGAAGGGGGTAATGGCTGGGCTTGGGCTGCGGTGGGCCGCAGGAATTTTTTTATTCTTTTCTTTTTCTTATTTCCTTTCTACTTCTTTTCTTATTCACTTTTAATTCTTTATTATTATTATAATTAGATTATTTGAAAATGAGAGGATTAATTTGAAATATTTTGGGATAAATGCATTTCACTTTATTTGAATCATTTCAAATAAAATCATATTTTAAGACATCTGTTTCTAGAATCCAAAATTCGGGAAAACCTCTTTTCTTTCCTTTTTTTAATTTCATTGATTATAATTTATTTTATCCAATTATTTTATTTTGAAACAATAGAAGAATATATTTGAAAGTATTTGACAAAAATTAATTTCAAACGTTCATTGAAACCTTTTCAAATAAAACAAAATTTTAGAATAAAAATCATACCTTCAAGATATCTTTTCAAAAATTAAAATTGTGAGAAAGCACCCTCTTTTTTTGTAAATCAAATAAAACTTGCTTCTAAATACCAAAAATCACTTTACAAGATTATTTCCAAAACATTGAAATAATTTGAGATAGATTCATTTTACTTCATTTGAAAGTTTCCAACTAGAATCAAAGTTCACAATAAAATTATGTTTTAAAGACATATTTTCAAAAATCAAATTTAGGGAAAACACCTCTTTAT
>BCLG01003875.1:1552-13956 GCA_001602295.1 Zoysia matrella
AAGGAAGAGGAAGAGCGGTGCTGAAGAGATGAAAGCGGTGGTGAGGCTGTCCCATGGGCCCAGGCGAATTTTCCATTTTCAGATTTTTCGGAATTTCAGCAGCAGCCTCTGTTTTTCCTTCAAAAGGTCAACTTGCCGAGCTCTGATAAACGTGAAATTTTGCAGGGTTGAAGAACTTTTCAGGATGAACAACTTTCGTTTTAGGATTATCTTCAAATTCTGAATAGATTTTATTCTATGGAATTCGGAGGATAAATGGCTATTTGAAAGGAGTAAATTAATTCGGACGAGGTCAAAAGGTTCAAAAGAATTGGAGGTGTTTGGAATTCAAGGACTTCGATGGGCTTGAAATTACAAATGATTGAGTTCAAAGGAATTGAATGGGTTTGAAATTTAACAATATTTGGTTGAATTTAGGATGCAAGGAATGGGATTAAAACGCAAGAAAATAAACGGAAAGAAAAGGGAACAAAACGCGGTCAATCACTTGTCACACTTCAAATTTTAATATTTTGAAATCTTCAATTTAGATAAGGTTTAATTTAGTGCGGTTTTCACCTTTTGAAATAGGAAAGAAAAGAAGAGGTGAGAAGTGGAAAGAAAATAGTTAGGGTGAAAGTTAGAAAAAATTTTGAATTACGTGTTTTTAGACTTTTCCTAAATTCAGGATGTCACATCACTTCAAATTAAGATTATGAATAGACGCTCACTTGGACTTTATTGTAATATAATAATTTACTCTGATACACAACAATGAGCTGGAGAAGTACTTAACCCAAGAGGGTAGTCTCCAAGTTCTGAAGTCATTGAGAATTTCCCAAAACGAAAAGTCATGAGCATGTTATAAAACAGCCACCACAATTTCAGCATGTCACCTGAACCAGCGTGCACTGCAGCAGCATCAACTGTGAAGATACGGGTTCACATCCTCTACAGTAATGCCCAATCACTGATATGTGGGTCCGGGTCCACATGTCATTGACTGTTAATGCATGGCATTAACTGCAGAGGATTGAAACCCAAAAGATACATTCACATAGAAAATAAGAAAGGGGAGTGTATGAAAAAAATATCAAGAACCAGGGGACTATTTCCTTGTTAATTGGTAGGTTTTCTGTATAAGTAAATATGTTCCATTGATATGAATCTCTTGAGTTTACAGATACTCCAGCACAGTCTCTTTTTCCATTATAAATCAAGAAATAATGCCTAATTAGGTGTCTGATGAAAATGTACCCTTCTATCTCCTGTCCCCCCACCCTGATCACTCCAAAATTTATTTTGTTGGCTTCCTCTATATGGCTGTTAATCTGCTATAAAATATTGTTTTTGAGAGGGCGCTAGGAAATAATTTTCCCGCCTTAAAAAGCATAGTTTTTCTTTCTATATGCACACGGTAAAATGTCTTCAATAGAGATAGGTTAGACTACGTGCACATAGAAAATGCACCAAAGTTATCTTTTTTACAAATCCGACGGATGAAATTTCTCCACAGACACCCCTTATAAATCTAACGGATGTGCTCTTTCAGAACTCCTAGATTGTGATAGCCCGTACCTCAGAAGATACGTGCCATCTGACTCACTAGGGTTGACTTTTGCAAAGACAGCTCTAGAAGTGAATCCTTATTTTCATATTTTAGCGGCACTACGGAAAGATAAATTTAATTTTGCACTATAAACTATGTCATACAAGTATGCCAAGAAGTTTCTGAGAGATTAAACAAAATCATATTTCATCTTAATTTACTTCTTACTATGATGTGACGCAGTGAGACAAGTGGTACTCGTTATTGTGAGAGGCAGCGATTTGAATTGATTTACTTCTAGCTGGAGAAACCTGATTACACGACATGTACGCGTTTCTCGGAAGCCGCATGTTAGCTTCATGACTATTGAAGCTCCTCAAAGGTATGAATGATTTTGATGATTAAATGAGAACCATCAACTAACTCGTCAGATGTAGGTTCATCAACGCTATTCTCCATTTCTACGAGTTAGTTGCTTCAAATATGTTTGGAACCCCGACGTGTTTTCCAAGGAGGAGAGTGTCCAAGACTAAAGATGACCTAGAGCCATGTCTGGCTTAGTTTTTAGGCCTTGAGTCTATAGGAAACACCGGTACTATTAAGAGGGGTCGGGTCACTCATCTCGGTTTAACAAGAATTAGGGAGTGCTGATGCTCTAGGTTCTCTGAGACACTCGAGTGATTAGTGAAAGCTTGAAGATGTCAAGAGTTGCAGCGGAAAGTGTGAAGATCTTGAAGAAGCCATGTTTCAGCAGCTGATGAGTCACCCGACAGTCCGGTGATGGTCGATGCCATGAGTCTAGAGAGGTTGTTTTCTGGAGGCTAAGAAGGAGAAGTCATCGGACAGTCGTCGAAGTCACCGGATAGTTCGACAGAGTCACCGGATAGTCTAACAGAGTCACCGGATAGTCCGGTGAGTGTAGGTGATCAAAGTCCAGAGAGAGCTGCTCTCTAGAGTCGAGAGGAGAAGTCACCGGACAGTCCGTCGGAGCAATGACCGGACAGTCCGATGAGACCAGAAGAGGTGTCTCTGAAAGTCGTAAAGTGAAGGTCACTGGACAGTCCGGTGATGGTATGAACCGGACAGTCCGGTGTCATATGAAATGGATTTCAGAGAGGATATTTTCTGCCAGTCGAAGGCCAGAAGTCACCGGACAGTTCGGTGGACCCAGTCACCGGATGATTGCAAAAAGTAGTCGCTTTTTGGCAACGGCACCTAACGGTTGTTTCGAGAGTTGAGGCCTATTTAAACCTTTGGGAGAGCTGTTGTGGAGGTTGCCCGCGGCCAAAACAGTTGGAGATCATTTGTGAAGAGCCAAAGGTCATCAAAGAGAGTATAAGAGAGTATCTAGAGAGATCTTGAGTGCTTCTGAAGAGTAGCAAAGAGCATCCATTCATTCCTAGAGCTTGTGAGGCTGAGAGTAGTGTCTTAGGTTTGTTACTTTTGGTGTATGGCAGCCTAGACCGGTTAGGCATCGTTGTCCAAGCTGCCGAGGAGATTGTTGAAGTCGACATCATCAAGTTTGTACGCGGTTTTGGGTCCTCCGCTCGAAAGAGACATCAAGAGAGAGCACCCGAACCTTGGAGGCTTGCTCTAGTGCTTGAGTATTGTGTGCGACAACCGGGCCGCCGATGACTTCACTCGGAGAGTGAAGCATACCCTTGTGAGCATCGTTCTGGAAATGATGGAAGGGACTGAAACTCCGACGGGAGTGGTCCAAAGAGAATTAGGAGAAGGTGCCATCCTTCCGAGACCTAAAAAAAATCGCTGAGCATCTCTTTCACTCTTCTCTTTACTTACCGCATCTACATTATTGCGAGTAGTGTGATAGGTTGCTTGGTTGAATCTCTTGGTGGCTCTCGTGTCGGTGTACTTGCTAGCTTGATAGGTTGTCCTTTCTTATCTTTTAGAGCTTGGTTATCTTCTAGCTTGTTTTACCTTGTGTTTAGTCCTCTCTTGCTAGGAGTTGATTGCTAGTATTCTAGAATTTAGGAAGAGCGAGAAAAAGACCTAATAGTGTTAGTGCCCGATTCAACTCTCCTCTTCTCGGTCACTTGATTCTTTCAAGTGGTATCAGAGCTAAGTGCTTATTTCGTGGCTTAACCGTCTTGAGTAAATGATCGAGAATGATGAAGACAAGTTCTCCATCGGAGTCCGATAGTGGCCCATGAAAGAATCGATTGCTAAGCTACCTGTATGCCACAAAACCGGTGAATTCGAGTGCTAACATGAACATCTCATCAAACTCTTCATCTAGTATCTCCTTAAGAGCAATTATGAATGAAAATTCCATTTATCTTGTGCTCATAGATGCTTATACTTACTTTGAAACTCTTGATGGTGAAACCATAGGTGCTACCAAGCAACGATTGCATGATCTCATTGAAAAGATCAATTTCTTTGAAGGAGCACTCAAAATTTCTCATGAAGATTCCATCAAGAAGTTCCTCTCAGGCAAGGATACTAGTGCTCTTGTCTCTCATGAAGCTTCATCAAACAAGGATAGTCTCAATGCTTCCATCTCAAGTGAGATCATTGGAATACATGCTCATCACACTTTGAGCCATCGGTTTGCAATGACTACTTCTACTCTCACTTATTTCTTGATGATAATTCTATTGCTAGTAGTTTGTTAGAAGATTCTTATGATGTTCTATGTGATGAATATGACAATGTCATTACCCTTCCTAATGAAGCTCCAAAAGAACTATGTATTCTCATTGATAAGCTTGTATGTTGGATCAATTTTTATGGAAAGCGTCATATCTCAATTGATGAAGCAAACAAGAAGAAAGTTGACACTTGGAGGAGCCATCTCAAGCGCTCTAGAGAACAAAGTTCACCAAAAGAAGCTGCTCTTATTGTTGAGGTTATTACGAGTGAATCAAGTAATATTTTGGATACTAACACTTCATGTCTCATGGCTTCTAGCAAGGTAAAGTACAAAAATGGTGATAAACATTGGGTCCTTGATAGTGGGTGCACTCAACATATGACCGGTAATTATAAGATGTTCGCCACTATAAAAGAAGATGAGGACAAAGATAGGTTGAATTTTGGGGATAATTCCAAAGAAAGAATCAAGGGATTTGGCAAAGTCGCCATCTCAAATGACTTGTCCATTTTTAATGTCATGCTAGTGGAATCCTTGAGCTTGAATCTTATCTCGGTTGTCAAATATGTTATCTTGGCTTCACATGCTTTTTCAATGACAACGGTGCTGAATTGATCAACAAGTCTTTGGTCTCACGTTCAATGGTTTTCGGCACAACAACTTATATATTGTGTATTTCTCTTCAAATGAAGTTGCGCCGCAAACTTGTCTTATTGCAAAGTCCTCCAAAAGATGGTTATGGCATAGGAGGCTTGCTCATATTGGAATGGGGCAATTGAAGAAGGTCACCAAGAAGGGCTTAATTCTCAGAATTCAAGATGTCACCTTTGAAAAGGATAAACTATGTAGTGCTTGTCAAGAGGGAAAGCAAGTGGCCACTGTTCATCTTTGCAAGACCATAATGTTCACATCAAGACCTCTTGAGCTTCTTCATATTGATCTCTTTGGATCAACAACTTATAAGAGTCTTGAGGGTAATCTTTATTGCATGGTGATTGTTGATGATTTCTCTCGGTACACATGGACTATCTTTTTTGAAGACAAAGATCAAGCTATCACCAACTTTAAGAAGTTTGTTAATAGAGCTCAGAATGAATTTGAAGCTAAGATCAAGAAGGTTAGAAGTGACAATGAGACTGAGTTCAAGAACTCTATCATTGAAGAGTATTGTGATGATTTTGGCATCAAGCATGAGTTCTCGGCTACTTACACCCCGGAGCAAAATGGTGTTGTGGAGAGGAAGAATCGGACTGTCATCACTCTTGCTAGAGCTATGTTAGATGAATATAAGACTCCGGAGAGGTTTTGAGCTGAAGCTATCAACACGGTACGCTACACTTCAAACCATGTCTATCTACATCGTCTTTTGAAAAAGACCCCCGTATGAGCTATTGGTGGGAAGAAAGCCAAATGTAGCCTACTTCCGTGTCTTTGGATGCAAATGCTACATCTTCAAGAAAAGAAAGAGGCTAGGGAAGTTTGAGAAGAGGACCAGCATTGGATTTCTCGTCGGGTATTCTGGTAACTCTAAAGCTTATCGTGTTTTCAATGCAACTACCGGATTTGTTGAGGAATCATGTGATGTGCAATTTGATGAAACTAATGGTTCTCAAGAGGACAAAAAATCTTATAATTGTGATGTAAATGATGATGAACCCTTAGAGAAGGCAATGCGAAAGATGCCCATTAGAGAAATTCTACCAAGAGAAGATGATTCTTCTACACATCCATCGGAAGATTCTTCCTCGACACAACAAGAGAGCACTACATCAAAAAATCAAGCGCAAGAATCATCAAGTGTACAAGCACCAAGAGAGCTACCTCAAGTGCCTACTACCCCGAGAAATCAAAGATCTTCTACATCAAGTGCTACACCACCATGCCCAACGAAGACATCGAGAAATGAACAAGATTGCAGCGCCCCACTCCGACAACAAGACACCGTCATCTCTAAGGAGCAAGCCATTCAAGATGTACAAGATGTCTCTCCACTGCAAGCTCTACAACGCCAAGAGGCTCCAAAGAGGCACAACACCATTTCTCAAGATCACGAAAGTAACTTGACTCTTGGGAGTCCCTTTCAAGGGTTAAAGACTAGGAAAAATCAATATAAGCCAAACTATACTAACGATGATGCTGCTAACATTGCTTGTGAGAGTTTCTCTTTTGTATCTTTAATAGATCCCAAGAACATTGATGAAGTGGTGAAGGATCACAAATAGATGTTGGCTATGCAAGAGGAGCTCAATAATTTTAAAAGAAATCAAGTTTGGGAATTGGTAAAGAGGCCAAAGCAAAAGAACATCATTGGTGCCAAATGGGTCTTCAAGAATAAGTAAGATGAAAACGGAAATGTCATAAGGAACAAAGCAAGACTCGTGGCCAAGAGTTATTCTCGAGTTGAGGGGGTGGACTTCGACGAGACTTTTGCCCCCATGACTCGACTTGAGTCAATTCGAACCTTGCTTGCTTATGCTTCGCATTTTAACTTCAAATTATATCAAATAGATGTAAAAAGCGCATTTCTAAATGGCTATATTAATGAGTAGGTTTTTGTTGAGCAGCCACCCGGCTTCGAGGATCCTAAGCACCCCCCGACCACATCTTCAAGTTGAAGAAAGTATTGTATGGACTCAAGCAAGCTCCGAGGGCATGGTATGAGCGGTTAAGAGACTTCCTCACCAACAAGAGCTTCAAAATTGGGAGTATCGATAACACTCTCTTTACTAAACATGTTGATGATGATCTCTTTATTTGCCAAATATATGTGAATGATATTATCTTTGGTTCCACTAATGAAGCTTACAATATTGAATTTCATGATCTAATGGCCAAATAATTTGAGATGTCGATAGGAGAACTTCACTTATTCCTCGGATTTCAAGTCAAGCAAATGAATGGAGGAACATTTATCTATCAAGAGAAGTTAGATCTTCTCAAGCGTTTTGGAATGGAAGATTCAAAGCTAATCAAGACTCCAATGGCCACAAATAGTATTCTCGGACCGGATGAGAGTGGTAAATCGGTTGATAAAAAGCTTTATCGTTCCATGATTGGTTCTCTCTTATATATTACCGCTTCTCGTTCGGATATTATGTTTAGTGTATGCTTATGTGCTTGTTATCAAGCTAATGCTAAAGATCTCATCTTAAGGCTGTCAAAAGAATTCTTAGTTACCTCAAGTATACACCAACGATGGGCCTTTGCTATTCAAAGGATGGAGGCTTTGATCTTGTTGGCTATTTCAACTCGAACTTCGTCGGATGCAAAGTGAGTAGAAAGAGTATCTCCGGTGGATGTCAATTTCTTAAAAGATCATTGTTCACTTGGAGCTCTAAAAATCAAAGTGCCGTGGCTCTCTCAACGGCCGAAGTAGAATATATGGCAGTCGGTGCTTGTTGTGGTCAACTTCTCTATATGAAGCAAACTCTCTTGGACTACGGGCTGAAATATGATCAAATTCCACTATATTGTGATAGTGAGAGTGCTATCAATATGGCTCTCAATAGGGTGATCATGGTCATGCTAAATATATTGAGGTCTAGCATCATTTCATAAGGGATCATGTGGCCAAGAAGGATATTGATCTTATTAGTGTAAGGACATATGATCAATTGGCCGATATTTTCACAAAGCCCCTTGATGAGAAAAATTTTAACAGGCTAAAAGGAAAGCTCAACATTCTTGATCTTTCAGACTTCACTTGAGTAACCTCCAAACTTAGCATTTCCTTTGTAATTACTTGTTTGCTTGTGCTTGTTTTTGCCTTTTGTTGTTCTTCTTGTTTTGTAGGACCGTCATCTAACCCTTTCAAGATAGCAATGATCATGGAGAGCTTGGGAAGAATGTTTATGGGGGTGCCCAAGGCTAGGAGATGAGGATCAGTGTGAGTAAGCTTGCGAGGGGATTTCAATGTGATGAGGGTAATTGTTTTCTAGTCTTTCTTCACCATGAGCATAGATCTTTTATTCTTGTTAATGCATTCATTCGCCTCTCATGCATTGCATAGTGTCTTGACGTCAAGCACGATTCTAGGGTTAGTTACTCATAAGCAATATAAGTTTATTGCCCCTAGACTCCTTCATAGTAATTGTGAGCTTCATGCCATTGAATCACAATCTTTTGAGCTCTAAGGTTAAATCTACTTTCGCGGCTCAAAGACTAGATCATACATTCCCATATGCATCACTAACCCCCCTCGTTGAAAGAAGAGGAAGTTTCTTGGATAATCTTTTTTTTTAGAAAAGTCACCTATTCAAGGGGGAGGAGTTTGAAATCAAAGAACTTGATCTATACGCAAGAAAAGATGGACTAGGAAGGATCTCTACATGATCACATAATGACAAAAGGAGAGAGAAATGATAATGATGATGATATCCGGTAATATTGTTTCATATTATCATATTTGTTACTCTCTGGTATCCTCCTTCTATGCGGTGTTCCTTTTTGGTTGATACATGACAAAGGGGGAGAGAAATGTCAAAGTTGATAATGATCAAAGAAGAAGACAATGATGATCAAGGAAGAAAGATATGGAGATTGGGGAGAGAAATGGTGACAAGATGAAGCGGTCAAGAAATTAAAGGGAGTAATCTTTCCTGTTTTCTTAAATCCTTTTATTACTACCCTTTGCTCGCTTCTAGTCGTGTGGTTATTTTCTATTTGTAGATGATGAGAAAAGGGAGATGGAGATGAATGAAGTCACAATCAACTAGACCAATCAAGGAAAATGAAAAGAGTATGCAATGCACTTATCGAGGGGGAGTTTTTAAAGCTAAGGTATGGAATCTAGTGTATTTTGTGGTCTTCTTGACAAGAGATGGTAAGACAACTTGTGCCTATCCTTTTCGTTTAAGGTTGTCTCGTGCTTTCATTCCTATCTTTTGCATCATCTCGATCATTTGCATCATGGTTGTCATCAATCACCGAAAAGGGGGAGATTGTTAGCTTCATGACCATTGAAGCCCCTCAAAGGTATGAATGATTTTGGTGATTGAATGAGAACCATGAACTAACTCATTGGATGTAGGTTCATCAATGTTATTCTCCACTTCTACGAGTTGGTTGCTTCAAGGATGTTCAGAACCCCGGCGTGTTTTCCAAGGAGAAGAGTGTCCAAGACTAAGGATGACCTAGAGCCATGTGTGGCTTGTTTTTTTAGGCCTTGAGTCTATAGGAAACACCGGTACTATTAAGAGGGATCGGATCACTTGTCTCAATTTTATAAGAATTAGGGAGTGTGGGTGCTCTACGTTCTTTGACGCACTTGAGTGATCAGTGAAAGCTTGAAGATGTCAAGAGTTGCAGTGGAAAGCATGAAGATCTTGAAGAAGCCAAGTTTCAGCAGCTGATGAGTCACCGAACAGTCTGACGGTGTCACCGGACAGTCCGGTGATGGTCGATGCCATGAGTTCAGAGAGGCTGTTTTTTGAAGGCTGAGAAGGGAAAGTCACGGGACAGTCCGTCGGAGTCACCGGATAGTCCGGTGAGTGCAGGTGATTAAAGTCCAGAGAGAGGTGCTCTCTGGAGTCGAGAGGAGAAGTCACCGGACAGTCTGTCGGAGCAATGACCGGACAGTCCGGTGAGCTCAGAAGAGGTGTCTCTAGAAGTCCTAAAGTGAAGGTCACTAGGCAGTCCGGTGATGGTATGAACCGGAGAGTCCGGGGTCATATAGAATGGATTCCAAAGAGGATGTTTTCTGCAATCGAAGACCTGGAGTCACCAGACAGTCCGGTGACTGCAAAAAGCAGTCAGCTTTTTGGCAACAGCTCCTAACGGTTGTTTCGAGGCTTGAAGCCTATTTGAACCGTTGGGAGAGCTGTTGTGGAGGTTGCTCGCGGTTAGAACAGTAGGAAATCATTTGTGAAGGGCCAAAGGTCATCAAGGAGAGCACAAGAGAGCATCTAGAGAGATCTCGAGTGCTTGTGAAGTGTAGCAAATAGCATCCATTCATTACTAGAGCTTGTGAGGCTGAGGGGAGTGTCTTAGGCTTGTTACTCTTGGTGTACAGCAGCCTAGACCGGTTAGGTGTCGTTGTCCGAGCTTTCGAGGAGATTATGGAAGTCGACATCAAGTTTGTACGCGGTTTCGGGTCCCCCGCTGAAAAGGGATACCAAGAGAGAGCATCCGAGCCTTGTAGGCTTGCTCTAGCGCTTGGGTGGTGTGTGCGACAGCCAGGCCACCGGTGACTTCATTTCGGGAGTGAAGCATACCCTTGTGAGCATCGTTTTGGGAACGACGGGAGGGACCGAGACTCCGATGGTAATGGTCCAACGAGGATTAAAGGAAGGCGCCATCCTTCTGAGACCTCAGAAAAAATCACTGAGCATCTCTTTCACCCTTTTCTTTACTTACCTCATCTACATTATTGCGAGTAGTGTGATAGGTTGCTTAGTTGTATCTCTTGGTGGCTCTCGTATCCGTGTACTTGCTAGCTTGATAGGATGTCCTTTCTTATCTTCTAGAGCTTGGTTATCTTCTAGCTTGTTTTAGCTCGTGCTTAGTCCTCTCTTGCTAGGAGTTGATTGCTAGTTTGCTAGAATTTAGAAAGAGCGAGAAAAAGACCTAGTAATGTTAGTGCTTGATTCAACCCCACTTCTCAGTCACTTGATCCTTTCACCGCACATGGCAACCTTTCACACCAATGATACATAGTACCGGTTCGATGCTCACCTCTCCCGAGCAGTGGTCCTCCATGTGATAACCACACCAGGTCTATCCATGGTTATCCTCAAAGCTCTCCCTTTTTTTCATCTCTAGAAGAGGTTCGGTTACGTCCAGTCACTACGCACATTGGTCTATCTCAGTTTCCTAGGTCCCATACCACCAGTATGTAATCAGTACTTTTCAAACTTGCTCGACAGGGCCGACATTGAACGGTCTTTAGTCGACATAGACAGGGCTACCATATATTGGCCATGAATTCGCAGTAGAAATATGCCATTTTACAACCTACTTCCCTGCCTGATTCCTTATTAGCCAGTCAAAATTTTGAATTTCCTTATCAACCACGAATATTAATTTTGTTCCTTATTCGCCACTCTTATACATTTAAAGGGCTGAAAAAGACTTGTTTACCCCTCGATCCTTTTTTTACTAAGTTTTCTCATTACCCATTTTAGTGAATGTTATAGGTATCAATTTTATCTCACAAATTCACATTATTGACCCGCGAGCTTAAAAGAAAATAGAATGGTTCATATTAAATTTTAAAATTTGAATTTGTATTGTAAGTAAAAAATTTTCCTTGTGAAATTTTTGATGCCCCAAAACCAAACAACATCCACTAAAATGAGTAATGATAAATTTAGGAAAGGTTGAAAGAAGGGTATAAAGGTCTTTTTCAAGTCCCTAAATGTATAGGAGTGGCGAATAAGGAAAGAAAGTTAACATAAGTGGTTGATAAGGAAATTTAAAATTTTGAGTGGCTGATAAGGACTACAAGTTTTTTATAGCTAATATGGAATTTACCCTAATTTGAAATAGGATAATACATCGGGCTTTACTGGGCTTTGTTTGCAGTTAGATTCTTCAGCTAAAGAAGCGTCTACAAATGGAGTTTCCTGAAAGTCCTGTGGAAACTCCCCAATCTCTTCTTCAGCTACCTCGGATCCTATATGGAGTAATATGCAATAAAGACGATGAACATGATGCCCTTTTTTTAATTGAAAGTTTATTAATTGGAGTTATAAGTAATAATATATAAATTCGCAAGGTAAAATAAGTAAATATGATTATAAAGCTTCTTTAATATGCTTCTTGAAGACATAAAACTAATTTTAAAGCTTCCATAAAATTAAGTAAACTATTTTCAAATTTTTCAGAAGTTTACATAATTTATTGAAATCAAATAGATTTATAATGAATTAAATACTAAGTACAAGGAATAAATCATTTATAAAAATTATTTTACCGAAATAAATAATAAAATTTTGCTAAACTGTAAAGAGTAGATAAATAAAACAGGAAGGTAAATTTTATAACATTTTTACATGCTGATAAAGTACAATAATGCTTTTCTTGCTTATTAAATGATCTGAATTAATTAAATTATTTTAATGCATAAAATGAAAATTAGTCAGCTCCAGAATATTTTTCGAGTTGAGAGAAACCTAATAAAATTTAACTCATAATTTTCTAAGTTAAAATGAAGTTTCTATAAATTTTAAAATCTTGAAAGCATTTCTAATCAATTAAATAAATAATTTCACGAAAAGTACTATTTTCAGCTGCGTTGGGCCTGGCCATACAGTGGGATGAAAG